>CAUYQU010042693.1:0-40986 GCA_963574635.1 Cheracebus regulus
GTCTCCATTGTTAAGCACAATTATTGGCATAAAAGAGGTTTTTAATACTCATTTTTAGACTGCATTCTAGCCTGGGCAATAAAACAAGAATCCCATTCTCTCTCCCTCTTTCTCTTCCTCTTTCTTTCTTTCATTCTTTTTTCTTTCTTTTGCTGTTTCTTTCTTTCTTTCTCCTTTTCTCTCTTTTTCTAAAAAAAAAAAGGATATTTTCAGTATGCCATTTTAATTCTCCTTTTTCTTTACAAAGTTTTAAAATTATTTTCTTAGTGTAATTGACCTAGGGATTAAAATTAGTATCTTAATTTAAAACAAGTGAATTTGTATTAATTCTAACTTAATTTTAATGGGATGTAAAACTTTGCTATAATAAATCTTCGTTTCCTCTTTCCTCCTTTGTGTTCCAGGAGGAGAAATAGGATGTCACAGAAATTACATCTTAGCCATTACATCTGTAGTGAATATAAGCCCACAACAAACACTGTTTTGTTATTATTGTTTTATGAAGTTTTCTTTCTAATCAAATAAGAGGGAAAAAAAGCTACAGACAAATGTATATTTATAACTATTTGTATTAATTTCCTATTGTTGTTGTAACAATTACCACAAACTTAGAGGCTTAAAATAGAAAAAACTTATTCTCTTACAATGCTAAATGTAAGAAATTAAAATACCTTAATGGAGTATTAACCAGAGTCAGCAGATATCAACTTCATTGCTTTTTTTCAACTTCTAGAGCTGAATTTCTTGCATTCCCTGGCTTATGTCCCCTTCATTCAACTTAAAAGCCAGCAGCATGATATATTCAAATGTCCCTCTGCTTCCATCATCACATTCCTTTTTTTCTCCTTTGTGTGAAATTTCCCTGTGTCTCCTTATGAGAACACTTGTGATTCCATTTAGAGCCCACCTATATAATTTAGGATAATTAAGACACTTAATAACATCTCAAGATATGTAATGACATCTTCAAAGTCTATTTTTGGCATAAAAGGTGATATTCATAGGTTCCAGGAGTTTGGATATGCATAACTTTTGGAAATCCACTATTCTGCCTACCACACTGTCATATATATATATATATATATATATAAAGTTCTAGGGTACATCTGCAGATCTTGCGGGATTGTTACATAGGTATACACATGCCATGGTGGTTTGCTGCATCCATCCCCGGTCATCTACATTAGATATTTCTCCTAATGTTATCCCTCCCCAATCCCTCCATACCTTGCTATCCCTCCCCTAGTCCCCCACCCCCCAATAGGCCCCAATGTATGATGTTCTCCTCCCTGCATCCATGTGTTCTTATTGTTCAATACCCACTTATGAATGAGAACATGTGGTGTTTTGTTTTCTGTTCTTGTGTCAGTTTGCTGAGAATGATGGTTTCCAGCTTCATGCATGTCCCTGCAAAGCACATTAACTCATCCTTTTTTATGGCTGCATAGTATTCCATGGTGTATATGCGCCGCATTTTCTTTATCCAGTTTAACACTGATGGGCATTTGGGTTGGTTTCAGGTCTTTGCTATAGTAAACAGTGCCGCAATGAACATACGTGTGCATGTATTTTTATAACAGAACAATTTATAATCCTTTGGGCATATACCCAGTAATGGGATTGCTGGGTCAAATGGAATTTCTATTTCTAGGTCCTTGAGGAATCGCCACACTGTCTTCCACAATGGTTGAACTAATTTTCACTCCCACCAACAGTGTAAAAGTGTTCCTATTTCTCCACATCCTCTCCAGCATCTGTTGTCCTGTATTTTCACAACTTACTTTTTGCTTGATTGGAAGTATTTCATTAAAGTTAACCTTCAGATTTAAGCATAAAATGATACTTTATACAATTTCATTCATGGTTTCTCTGAACTCTCTTAATAATGTATACATTTCTTATAGAACCATGTAGCCTATTGTTTATATTCTTTCTCCCCTGCTAGTTGCAGATACTAAATCTGATGGCCTTCATGTCCAATAAAGCTGGGATCAACAAACTATGGCTCATGGGCCATCTAGCCAATCACCTGTTTTTATCAAGTCCGTAAGCTGAGTGATTTTTACACTTCTAAATGGTTGAAAAAACATCAAAAGGGGAAGATATTTTGTGACATGTGAAAATTAGATGAAACTTAAAATTTGGAATATATAAATAAAGTATTACGGGAACACAGCCATGTTCTTTCATCTAAGTATTGTCTTAGGCCACCTTCACAGTATATGACAGCAGAGTGGTGATTTCATCCTTATGACAGAGGTTGTATATTCCACAAAGCCTAACGTATTTACTTTCCATCCCTTTCCAGAAAAGTATATAGACTTCCACTCTAAAGTTGGCATCTGCAACTTTTAGAAATTTCTTTTATAGAAGTATTTCTAACATTCTAAAGTATTAGAACAGTACTTTTCATAAGGAGTGTTCCATAAAGGCTTTCAAATTGTCAAATAAATGTATATTACATTGGAAGTCATTATTAATTTAAGCCATTTATACCAGTAAATCCATATAGACAATATAGAACTCGGAATTTTCATTGGAATTTGAATTCAAACTAGCTTTGGCTACTCTGCTGTTTCTACTGTTGTCATTCTTCCTGAATCATGCGTGGTTGTAGCTATAGGGTGTAGCTCATATAAAGATGATCCAGCCTGGGGGATTCTGGAAAAGATTGAGAAGGTGCATACATTCGAAGAACACTAAGAACTTCTTACTTGAAAAGGAAACCAAGACTTTTAA
Source organism: Cheracebus regulus (assembly GCA_963574635.1). NCBI lineage: Eukaryota > Metazoa > Chordata > Mammalia > Primates > Pitheciidae > Cheracebus > Cheracebus regulus. The sequence continues at coordinate 2,740 of CAUYQU010042693.1, forward strand.
AACTAATTGATAAAATTCCAACACCAATTTTAAGTAAACTTATTAAAAAAAAAAAAACCCAGGGATTTCATTTAGATAAAATAACTCGTAGGATAAAAAAAATAAGCAATCTTGATTTAAAGCGAAGCAGACATATATAAAACTTGCAATCCTACCTGTGGATTAAAAAAAGTATATATAGAATAATAACTTGATACATATATAAAAGATGAATAGAAGGTAGCATTAAAATCACACTAAAGAAGAGGAGTAGGAGACAAATTTTCTCCCTTATTTTGACAACCTCTGACAATGGCAAAAATTGAAAAAGAAATATTTTTCTTATGCTTGTCTCCTTATCCACATTTTGTTATGATGAAGCACCACTGAAAATGTTAGTGATTAGGGAAGGATGAGATTTGTTGTTTTTTGAGACAAAGTCTCACTCTGTTACCCAGGCTAGAGTGCAATGGTGCGATCTTGGCTCACTGCAACCTTTTCCTTCCAGGTTCAAGCGATTCTCATACCTTAGCCTCCTGAGTAGCTGGGATTACAGGTATACACCACGATGCCTGCCTAATTTTTGTATTTTCAGTATAGACAGGGTTTCACCATGTTGGCCAGGCTGGTCTGGAACTCCTGACCTTGGGTGATCCGCCCACCTTGGCCTCCCAAAGTACTGGGATTACAGGCATGAGCCACCACGCCCAGCCAGATTTTCTTTCCTTTCACTTTTATATGTTGACCAGGAATTTCTGATATTCATAGTTTCAACAGCAGTTTGGATATTAAACAGTGATTTTGAATACAAAATACCATTTTCTTCACTTAAATTAATTAAAGAAAGGTTGTAGTTGGAATTTTTCCTGAAAAAAGTTCATACATTTTAATACATGACATTTAATAGGCAGTTTGTAACTAAAACTTAGACTTGCTCTTACTTGCCAGGACCATGTTTTATTTAGTATGTTTGCATTAAGCACCTATTGGTGATGAGTCTGTATCATTGCTTTTCTTCTTACTATCATGCATACTATGATTAGCTTGAAAATAACTTTCCAAGTAAGTATAATATAAACACATGCCATAAGTGTGGCCCCAAATGCATAAAAGCCCAGAATAGGGGGGAATTGTCTTTGTCTGGGGGTAATAATTGAGGAGTTAGTAGTGGCTTTTGAAAGATTTATAATGGGTAAAGATTGCGAATGAGTAATCAAGCAGGACTGACAGGAGAAAGCGTATGAAGGCAGGAGCTACATGAGATGTTTTCAGAAAGTGGTACATAACTTACTATGTATGGGGTATATGTGGGGCAATAAGTTCCCAAATTAAAATGAAACCATTATAGAAAGATGGCATGAAATAACATTCAGATGGTATATTTTCTTGTTTGAAATCTAGACAGATTCAACTCGGAGTGAACATAAAACACTGAAATAAAATTTCCTAGTAGTTCTGATATGGAAAAAAAATGACATTAAGCATCATACTTGAAAAAGTAGTGATCTGAATGCTCTGTGAAGGCCTGCCCAGTAAAATTTACTAGGCAGAAGAAAAGTTATACTAGCCAGAGTGTCACAGCATGCTTCTTCACCCTTAGATTATCTCTGCCAAAGCAAAGGGAGAGAAGCAGGAAGTCCAGGACTTCATCTGTGCAATTTAGAAGAAAAAAATTCTTTATAGAAATGATATAGCATTTGTTATAGACCTGTATAGGTTTATCACTTGTGCAATTTGGTCCTTGCTTATAGCTCCTATTTGCTCTGCCTGGGTAGGTAAAGCCATAGGTTTCTGGTTACAGAAACATGGAACTAATGTATTTCCACATTTTTAATTTGAGGATTTCTGAGAAGGAAACCCAAAAAGCAAAAACTCTGGAGCAAAAATGTATGGATATGAATATTATATCATATTCATTATCCATCATTATCAGTTTCATCTCTATTATAAAATAATGTTTTTGTACACAGAACTTTCCAAAGCCCAGGTGGCAATGCCTATGACAGTTTATAACTCAATGAATTGTAATTCCTTCTGCTCTGATATGACGAGACTATAATGGTTTCCTCATAATAAAGAAAAAAGATGAAAGAATACATTGCTTACGTAGCATAGTTTAGGGGATGAAATGCTTAATCAGTTTTAGAAAATTAAACTTGTATTGCTAACAAAAAGTACCAAGCTGTTTACCTTTTATGAGAAAAGAAATTTTCTGAATAGTAGGGTCAAATTCCAAAATACCCTGTGACTCTGTAATACAAAATCAAAACCATCTGTTGTATTCAAACCATGTGTTCAGGATAAAAGGTAATGTTAACGGGATTTACTGAATCCAGCCTAGGAACTTTGATATCCTTTTGTGCCCTGTGAAAACTTAGAAGCCTCTGTACAATATTAAGCTGCCTACGGAGGATCATACTGTCTTTTCTTAATCTGGGTTTCCCCATATCCAGTTTTGTTCCTATTAACTTCTGCTGCAACCCCTTCTGGTAAAGGCATAGAGCTAGATATTCTTTCTTTGCCATCCTTTTTTTGCACTGATGTGGCTCTATCTGTGCCTGAGTATTTCAGGATTAAATAGATCTTATGGATCAAGAAAAGAATAAGAATAAAATTGTGAAGTTGACCTAGCTATTAGAGAATATTTTTCACCATTAGCTTGGAAGAACACCTGCTTCAATAGCCTATGATATTGGAACCCTAACTTTGGAGGCCTCAGACATGCTGAAATGTAATTCAGATAATATGAAAAGGATGCATGCTGAAGCCTCTAAAGCTCTATGCCTGCAGATTTTTATCTCTTCCTGTTACAAAACTAAAATGATAGCCATTCTCTTATCTGTGCACAAGGTATAAATGTTAATTGATGCCTGTTCTTCCTGAATTACATTCAGGCTACTGGGGAAAACCCATGTGTAATTGGTTTAGAAATAGAGTGAGTTAGAATGTAATGTCACAAATAAGCAGTGAAACTTTAATTCATACTTTTATGATAGCCAACTTAGATTACTGTAATTCTCTGTCTACAGGTCTCCTTCAGATGTCTCACTGGAAAAAGAAAAGATAGCTTGTACAAGTATGCAACCCCTGAGATTTTAAACATGCAGAATCTGGTCAAAACACACCTCTACTTAGAGATTTTTGTTCTAGCTGCCATTTAGCTACTGGATTGATTATAAGAGATCCTAGTGTTGTGTTTTTGAAACACTGCGTGAATCCAAATGAGTTTTAGGTTCCCTATTGTCCAAGCCCAATTTTGTTCAACTGTAAAAACGTTGGGTTTTTATTTGTTCAGAGCTTCTATTATAAATCACAATGCCCTATAGCTTTTTCAAGCAGTTGTGGAATATATTTTTCCCAGACAGATTCAGAATATCAGGACTGTCATTGAATTTAGGTCAAGACTAGAGTGACTTGTTTAATTTGTTTTCTTTCAATAGTACTGATTCTGTATAGCTTTGCTAGGAATTTTAAGAAATCCTTTAAAATCTTAGCATTATAATATTTAGAAATACTGTTTAAAATGGACACAGTTGATAGAATCTTGTTTAAAAGAATACTAATTTATATGCATACTCTGCTATGCATGGTAACATCATAGCCATAAGTCTCATGGGTTTCTTGTTGGTGAAAGAAAGAAATATTTTGTATTTTGCTTATAATGTTACTTCTATTGTATAGGACATTTAAAAAATATTTTGAGATAATTTTCCACAGGTGTTATTTTCATTATAAATTCTCATATTATTACATTTGTGTCAATCTTATTTGAAACTAAATCATTGAAATGCATTTCCACTTTTTTAAAAATTCTGGAAATTGGAATAACGATAAGGGCCTTTATTTCTGAGTACTGTTGCATAATTTAGTTTCTTTCTCTACTGGCATCTTCCTATTTCTTTCAAACATGTTTCTTGCACTATATAGACACTTATTTGCTATATATATTGTAGTCAGTGAAATTGTTCTCACCTTTTACCCATTGGTCATATTTGATAAGTGACAGCAGTTTTATGCATGTTAAGTCAGCAATACCTGTTTTAAGGGAAAGATATATCATTAATTACTAAGTACGTTAGTTTTATTTCTTCTGAACATGGGATAGTTCTTAGCTGTATAATTGTAGGCAGCATGGCATAAGAAATAAAAATGAGATTTGAAAATTAAAAATATCGTGGTTAGGGACAAGTCACTTTGCTTTTCAAAAGATTATTATTCTTTATAACTGACATAAGATTGTATTTGCTATGTACAACATATGGTTTTTTGGGGTTTTGTTTTTAGTTTTTTTGTAGAGATGAGGTCTTGCTGTGTTGCCTCGGCTGGTCTTAAACTCCTGGCCTCAAACAATCCTCCCACCTTGGCCTCGCACATTTCTGGGTTTATAGGCATAAGCTGCCATGCTCAGCCCAACATATGGTTTCAAAGTATATATATATATATATATTGTGGATGAGTAGCTAATTAGCTACTCATGTGGATGTGGATTACGTCACATAGTTTTATTTCTGTGGTGAGAACACTTGACATTCACTCTTTTGGCATTTTCTAAGAATATATTGTTAACTTTAGTCAACATACTCTATAGTAGATCTCTTGAACGTAATTTTTACGATCTTACTGAAATTTTGTATCTTGACTAACCTCTCCGCATTCCCCGCTACCCCAACAACCTCAGGCCCTGGTAATGACCCTTCTAATCTCCACTTCTAGGAGATCAAATTTTTTAGCTTACTCATATATGAGTAAGATCATCTGGTATTTGTCTTTCTGTGCCTGCCTTATTTCACTTAACGTAGTGTCCTCCAAGCTCATCCACATTGTGTAGATAGATAGTAGATAGTAGTAGTTCATGACTTATGTGAGAATTAAAATTAATATAAAAGCACTTTGTAAACTATAAGATTATTTGAGGCTGGTGGCTCATACCTGTGTAAGCCCAGCACTTTGGGAAGCTGAGGCAGGTGGATTGCTTGAGCTCAGGAGTTCCAGATCAACCTGGGTAACATGGAGAAACTGGTCTCTGCAAAAAATACAAAAATTAGCTGGGTGTGGTGGTGCATGCCTATAGTGCCAGCTACTTGGGAAGCTTAGGTGGGAGGATCACTTGAGCCTAGAGGCCAGAGTTTGCAGGGAGCCGAGATCACCCCACTGCACTGCAGTTTGGGTGACAGAGCAAGACTCAGTCTCAAAAAAAAAAAAAAAAAACTATTTGATAATATTAGTAATGTATAACACTGGTCTAGTGAAAGCAAAGATTTTATTGATAAGAAATAAAGTATTTAGCAGCTTAGTTTAATACAATCATGCACTGTATAAGGACCTTTCACTTAATGAAGGACCACATATATGATGGCGATCCTATAAGATTATAATGGAGGTATAAAATTCCTATCAATTAGTATTTACTATACCATACTATTTATTGTTATTTTGGAGTACACACACACACACACACACTCACCTATGAAACAGCCTCAGGCAGGTTCTTCGGGAGGTATTCCAGAAGAAGGCATTATTATCATAGGAGATGACAGCTCCATATGGACTATTGCTTCTGAAGACCTTCCAGGAGGACAAAATGTGGAAGTAGAGGACAGTGATATTGATGATCCTGACCCTGTGTAGGATCAGGGTCATGTGTGTGCTTAGGCTAATATGTGTGCTTATCTGTGTTTGTGTCTTTGTTTTTAACAAAAAATCTCAAAAAGGGGAAAAAATAAAGTATTTTTAAATAGGAAAAGCTTATAGAATAAGGAAATAAAGGAAGAATTTCTTTTGTGCAGCTGTACACTGTGTTTTAAGCATGCTATTACAAAAGTCAAAATGTTTAAAATATTAAAAAGTTTATAAAGTAAAAGAGTTACAGTAAACTAAGGTTAATTTATTATTGAAGAAATAAAAATATTTGAAAAATATGTCTACTGTAGCCTAAGTATACAATGTTCATAAACTCTACAGTAGTGTATAGTAATGCCCTAGGCCTTCACATTCACTCACCACTCACTCACTGACTCACCCAGATCCATTTCCAGTTCTGTAAGCTTCATTCATGTTAGGCTCCAGTACAGGTATACCTGTATTTTTACTGTATTTTATAGTTATACTCCTTTAATTTTTACAGTATCTTTTATACTTTAACACTCCTTTAATTTTTATTGTATCTTTTTATGTTTAAAAACACAAAAACTTACTATTGTGTTACAGTTGCCTATGGTATATAGTACAATCACATGGTGTACAACTTTGTAGCTTAGGAGCAATAGATTGTCCCATATAGTCTAGGTGTGTAGTAGGTGTGTCAGTACATTCTAGGATGTTTGTGCAATGACAACACTGCCTCATGATAAATTTCTCAGAATATATCCTCATTAAGCGACACATGATTATATTTTATTTTGAGGCAGAGTTTGTTCTAACAGCTGATCCTTTTCCCCACTAATTTTTTTTGCTACATATTCGCTTGCACTTTTTTGGTTTATTATTCCACTTATATGTCTAATAGTATGTTTTATGCTACTATTAGTATAAAACAATGCATATGGATGACCTCTTTATGGTATCTTACTAAAAATCCAGATAATAAAATCTTTGAATATGTGCAAAAACACGGTAGTAAATATGGAAAGTGAAAATATACATTATTGACATCCTTTTGAGATATTTCATTCTGTAAGTTCACAATAGCAGAAATAATCACCATCTTTCCAAACTGTCACAATATATATTGGTAATTATGCTGGGATTAATGCACATCTCATTTCCATACTTTCTATAGGGTTTCTTTAATGTTATTAATATAATATTAAGCAGGGGATTCTTCTTTTCAGGTGACTTGAGGGCCATTTCTGACCATATTTTTGAGAATTTCTTAGTAAGGAAAGGTGAAGTTCAAATGACTGGCCAGATGTTGTACCATGTGGTGAGGGTGGGGTGACTCAGTCTTATTCCCCTCTTGGTTTCTTCCTGTCACTGCTCTGTTTCTTCTGAGACAAAAAAAGGCAGTTATAGTTGGGAAGAATTGTCCCAGTTTTATGCATGCCCAGTGCAATTCATGCTCTGCTTGAAAATGATTCTGCATTTTGTCTGTAAAACAAACTCAGGAGGCTTCATCCAGAACCACTTTACACAGCTTCAAAGAAGAATGCAGATGTGACATCGTATGAATGCTAATACCGATAGTGCGGTCTCACAACACCCAGGCGAGCTTCTGAGGTTCCCAAATTACTTCCAGTGACCACAAATTACTTTGCCATCTACCAGCTCTTAAAACTTTTGTTTTTATTGCACAAAATACCAGTTAAAAAAAAGAAGAAGCTGGCAAATGCATGCATGTAAATACACAGCTGGACTTTCTCCTGTAGGCTAGGTTGCAATAATTATAGATAAAGCCTTTAGGGTATTCCATTTCACAAAGAATGATTTCTTCTTTACATGACCTTACTCCTTTTCCATCCTCTAAATCAATATTTTCAACAAACATTTCCTGAACGTATGCCAGGCAGTAAGCTGAACACACAGATATGAATAAAATGTGGTCTTATTCGCTTATAGTCTCCCTTGGCTTGAGGAACTCCTAAGCTAACTGCTTAAAGTTGTAAAGAATTTATTTTGGGACCAGGTACGATGGCTCACACCTGCAATCCCAGCACTTTGGGAGGCCGAGGCAGGCGGAACACAAGGTCAGGAGTTCGAGACCAGCCCGGCCAACATGGTGAAACTCCGTCTCTACTAAAAATACAAAAATTAGCCCTGCATGGTGGTGGCTGCCTGTAGTCCCAGCTACTCAGGAGGCTGAGGCAGGAGAATCACTTGAACCCAGGAGGCAGAGGTTGCTGTGAGCCCAGATCATGCCACTGCACTCCAGCCTGAGTGACAGAGTGAAATTTCATCTCAACAACAACAAAAAAGAATTTATTCTGAAGGAAGAGTCTAACTAATAACAATGAAGATAACCAACATTTATTGACTTGTAGAGACAAGATAGCATAGTCATTAAAAGCTTGGACTCTAATTTCACCACTTTCTAGTATTGACCATAGGAAAAGTGGTTTGATCATCTGATGTCTGTTTCTTTACCTACCAAAAATAATTAGTAACAGAGTTTACCTCATAGGCACCTGGGAGGCAGAGGTTGCAGTGAGCCGAGATTGCGCCACTGTACTCCAGCCTGGTGACAGAGCAAGACTGTCTCGAAAAAATAAAAACAAGAAAAAAGAAAAAAAAAGAAAAGTGTCTGTTGAATTTAGTATGAATAATCAACCTGCATAATCCAAGATAAAAAGAGAAAAATAGTGTTCCAAGACAAATGATGCTATGATTTTATTGAAGCAGTGAGATATATTCTGTTTACAAATTCAGTTCAATCAAATAGACACAACTAATATTTTCTTACTAATTAATTTGTGTAGACTTTGAAAAAGTATCTTTGAACTATGCATTTAGGTGAACTATTTCTGAAGTATATTTGGAAGACAAAAAATTTTTTATAGTTGCTTTTTCAATTAGTATTCTTCTGCTTATATTGTGCCTGACCTCTTTTAAAACTTTAATTTAAATGAAGAGTAAAGAATTCGGCATTCTCTTGCAAGGTGTATTCCAGATGAAATGTTCTTCAATGCTGTTTCAAAAACATACAGAGTTGTTCTGAATTTTAATTAGACTGGCAATGAACTCTTGTTCCCTAGAAATATGAATAGTAAGACACAATTTCCTAGCATCATTGTAACAACAAAAACAACAACAACAAAACTATGTTTCAGTATGCCTTTTGATGAGCAGAGAAAGTAGAGAAACTTACTATTAAGAGATATATTGGTTACATTAATTTTAAAATCTATATGGTAAGTGAATTTTGTTGGAAAAAATAATTATTTCTATTTTCTGATTAGAAAATCAGAAGCTCAGCTTCTCATCCTAATTCTTCTCTATTATTTCTGAACCCTTCTTTATTAATTATGCTCCCTTTCTATTGCATCTTCCATGTCTTCCTCCCCACTAACGTCTTTTTCTCAGCCTGTTCACAGGCCCAGGTCTCTTATTTGTAACAGAAAATAAAACAGAAATTTTCCTTTAGCCATGCCATTCCCTTGAGGAACTGACCTATCATGTGACTTTCTGGCCAAAAAACTCTTTAAGAGAAACTGTTTCTATCCTCTATGCTTTTTTATCCTTGGATTCTTCAACCCTAAGTACTCTACCTTTCTCCTTAACTCCTTAGCAAGTGAACAGCAACTGTCACATGTGATTGTATAATAACACAAACGATGATTCCATTTCAACTTTCATCGACCTTGATAAGTTGTTGATAACTAACACTGATACCCCTAACCCTTTCTGCAGAAATCAATCACCCTGGCTTTCTTGATATAGAATTTTATAATTCTCTTATCTCTCACTAAAGGAAGAAAGAGAGACAGACAGACAGAGAGAGAGAGAGAGAGAGAGAGAGAGAGGGAATGGTGAGAGACGCTTAATATGAAGAATTGGCTTATGCTATTACGGAGGTGGAGAAGTCTGAAGATCTTCAGCTGGCAAGCTAGAGACCCAAAAGAGCTGATGGTGTAGTACCAGTCCAAGACAAAAGGCCTGAGAACCAGAAGAGCCAGTGTTCTAAATTCCAGCACAAAAGCTAGCAGACTTGAAACCCAAAAAGAACCATTTCAGTCTGAGCCCAAAGGTTGGAAAAACCAACTTCTCAGCTTGAATAGTCTGACAGAATTAATTCCCTCTTAGTCAAGGGAGGGTTAGAGTTTGTCCTGTTTAAGTTTTCAGCTGGTTGGATGAGGGCCATCCACATTATAGAAAGTAATCTGCTCTACTCAGTTTAACAATTCAAATATTAATCTTATCCAAAAACACCCTCACAGACACACTCAGAATCATGTTTGACCAAGTAACTGGGCATCCCATGGCCCAGTCAAGTTGACATATAAAATTAACTACACACCACCACCCATTCTAAATTCCCCTTTCCTCAGATGACACATAGCAAATCAGGGTTTATTCCTCCTAGGTAGCAGGATTGGGAAGTACCTTGCCCAGAGCAAGGGTTTATTCCTTGTATGTAGCAGGATTGTAGCAGGATTGGGAAGTAACCTTGCCCAGAGCATTGCATTTTCCAGAATACTCTTTCTGTTTTTCACAATATAGCAATGACTATTTCCCCTTAAGATGTATTAATCACCGACTAAAACAGTAACACCCCTTTTCCTTTGTCAATTCAGAAACATGTGGACTCCCAAATGACCAGGTGACAATGCCATCTGCTAGTGCAGTGGGATCATTTTTATTTTTTTTGGCTGAGAACATTACTCCCTTGGGTACTGTTTTAGTTACAGAACAAGGTAACCTGCTACCATGAAGAAACCACAAAATACGGTAGCTCAAACAAAATCTTATTGTCCCCTCCCTTGAGTCCAGTATTGGCAGATACTTTAAGGCATAAAAGTATCTCTGCTTTATAAGATTATCTAGGGGCTTCTTCATTCTTTTTCTGTCTTATTGCTCTGTAGTGCTCTAGGGTTTTGTAGGCATGGTCAGAACTGGCTCACTTGATTACATCTGTAGCCTTTGTATGTATTTCTACATAGGAATGAGGAAAGAAAGTAGAGTTCAGGCATTTTCCATTATTAAGGATTTGACCTGAAAGTTGCATGCATCCCTCTGCTCACACCCCATTGGTCAGAACTTAACCACATGACTACCTAATAGATACAATGAAAAATTGTAACATGTAGTCTCTAACTGGGCAGCTATGTGCTAAATACTAAGGGTGCTCTGTAATTCAGCTGTAGAGAGGGACAATTAGTCTTTGGGACATTATTAGTATTGAAACCTCTAAACAATTGGAGACCAAAGCTCCAGGGATGGAAAATAAAAATATGAGCAAGACAGCAGGTATAATAGCAAGGTACCACTTTCACTCCTTGCTCCCAGGCTCATGTATTTTTGGTTTCGAGAGACTTGGCATCATATACTAGATGCTGGTTTGAAGCATATACTACATCCTGAAAGACAGTGTCCCAACCATGGTGGGATTGGTGCTCGCTGGGAGGATTCGTCTTTCCTACTGTCCATCAGGGACAGCCTGACTGTCATGAAATGCTGTATTGGTCTACCTCTGCATGGTTATAACGTATTATGTTTATGAAAACCAAGTCTGAATGTTTTTTTCCTCAGTCTACTGGTAATAAAGTCATTCTCATGAGACTTTGTGAGGGAGAGGAGGCAGGAAAGTAAGAGTAGATATGGTGACCAGGCATGGTGGCTCAAGTTTGTAATCTCAGTACTTTGGGAGGCTGAGGCGGGTGGATCATGAGGTCAAGAGATTGAGACTATCCTGACCAACAGGGTGAAACTCCGTCTCTACTAAAATACAAAAAATCAGCTGGGTGTGGTGGTGCATGTCTGTAGTCCCAGCTACTCTGGAGGCTGAGACAGGGGAATCACTTTAACCTGGAAGGTGGAGGTTGCAGTGAGCTGAGATGGCGCCACTGTACTCTAGCCTAGCAACGGAGCAAGACTCTGTCTCAAAAAAAAAAAAAAAAAAAAAAAAGAGTAGAGATGGTGAGAATTTGAGTTGTCTCTTTATGCAACTTACCCATGTCTTTACATTGACTTCATGATGGAGTATTGCTGACAACATGTGATGATTTTGTGGGTTCAGTAACACCTAATTCATGCTGGACAGGTCAGGTTGCATGGCCATTTGGTATCTCATGATTGGGTGTTCAGTCTACCAAATCCTAGTAATAAAGTTGCAATTATTACAAAAGAAGATAAAAATTATTTCCAATGAGGGTTTTTCCTCAGGGGGCATCCAATGAGTGTTTGCTGTGATTTTCTTCCAGGAGCCTGCCATTGGCTCCACTAAGTACCCTGATCAGCTACATTCATTTCTAGTACTAATGGGTCCATGAAGTCATAAGAACTAAAAGGCAGGGATGCTTTTGCTACAGCTTTAGCAGCTGTAAAACCTTATTTTTCTCTAGATTCCATTCAAAACCGGCAACCTTATGGTTGGCTTGCTAGTTTAGAAAAAGATGCCAAAAATTGTATGTTGCTTACCAAATTGAGAAAGGACCATGGAGTGCATTTTATCTTTCTTAGTTTGTGGGCAATGCAAGGCACAGAATGTTGTCTTTCACGGTGGCAAAGCTATTATAATGTTCTTTAGTCCAGTGAGCACTATATTTTAATGGGTCTATCTTGGACCTTTTTGTATACTATGTCTTGGCTAGACCATTAGATTAATTGGTTTTAATTGGTGTTTATAAAATTCTATCTTTATAAAATTATCAGTATAAGAGTACAACTTGACTTACTATGGAATGGTGAAATCATTTTCATTCCTATAGGCTAAATTATGACACAGAGGTAGAATTACCACACATAGCTGACATACTACACAAAACTGACATACCACAAGACAGGAGGGTGAAAATATACTACTATCCAGTGAAAGCAAACTGTTTCTAGTATTCTCTATATAGTATGATGGAGGGGAAAACATTCCAGCTGCATACTAAGCTGAAGGGCTTAATTTGCTCTGTTATGAGACTATGTTTGGTTCGGCTGCTTGAATTTGAGTAACTATTGATTAAACTCTTCTTAATCTACCCTTCTATAAGTCTTACTGATTTTCTGTATAGACCCAAAGGCAAATTAAAAGGGGACACGGATCAAAGTCACTGCATCTTTCAAGTAATTAATAGTTGTACTAATCTACAGATTCCCATCAGAGATATAGTGCCACTTCAGGCTTACTCTTCTCAGGGAAGGGGAGTTCTACAGGCTCCGAATTGGCCTGTGTTCCATCTAGTTCTCACTTTGTGATTCAGAGTCAATGTTTGATTTTGCTAGTTGTTGAGTATACCCATTTAAATTTACATTCAGATACTGAGCAACAGGAGAATGTGTTTACCATGAGACAGACACAGGCCCCCACTCTGAGTGGGGTTCCACAGTAGCATTCTAGGTCTCCAGTGATTAGCAGAACCAGGCTCTGAGAGTCTCTCAAAAGTCCACGTATTTCTCTCTCCCAATACTCAACCAAATTAGTAAATAGTCACAGGCTACAGGCAAAGGCCAGGAGAAAGAATTGCAGAAAAGTCTTCAGTGGTTTCATGGGGTTCTTTCTCAAAGATATCTGATTTTCCATTCTTACAGGAACTGTGGGTACATTAATTTATTTAGGTCTTATAATTGAGTGAAGAGCCATGACATGGCTCAGCACTCAATGTGACACTCTACAAGGGTCAAGTTATTCAACTTATATTTGCTATGCCTAAATACTTTTAGATATGTAATAATTTAGGTCATTAGAGAATTTATTATTAATTAGTTACCACCAACAAATTCTGTGGTATCAAACTATACGCTTTAATACTTGGGTTCTGCTGCCAATTATGGTAAAAGTCCTATCTTTCCACTGGTAGCTAACCAACTTCTGGGTTGAAGGTGAGTTGGTGGATTACACATGAAAATCTAGCTACACGATTTATTCTCCTTATTATTTGTATTCTTTTTACACTGCAAAAAAGCTAGCATCTCAAGGCTATGACTGAATCCCAATTTCAACCCTGCAAATAAACATATAACCAGATATTTATCCTGGGCCATGATCGAATCTAGGTTTCAGCCAACCAAGTAAATATATACTCACAACTTGCAGCAACAGTTTAGGGTGGCCAAAAGCAAACTCATTCTATGTTGTTTCTCTTTCTCTAATCTACAATCCTTATAATGTGTAAGTGGGTGAGTTTCCCAGATTGCCTGTTTTGAGTCTTGGTTTTATACTCACTAGTTGTGAGATCTTTGTTAAGTGTCTTAAGCTTTAAATGCCTTAGTTTCCTTATCTGTAAAACAAATTATAGTACCTATGTCATGGATTAATTGTGAGAACAACTGAAGTGGTTAGAATAGTATAAAGCACAAAATAAGTTTTCAATAAGTGATAGCTCTTATTATCTTTATTGAATGTGGGTCAGTATCTTTAGTGTGCCAATAAAAGCCCTTCATCCTCTTATTATCATTTTACCCTCCACCGTTATTTTACACCAACCATGTTTCATTTTTGCTAAGCTGAACTACATCGTGTTTTTTGAGAAGTCTCTCACTTCTGTATTATGACATCTTTTTCTGACATGTCCTTTAATGGAACACTGCTTATTGGATTTCACACATTTCCTGATGTTCATATCAAGTGCTGCTGCCGTTGTGAATTCTTTCTTACTGTTTTCCTGTCTGAATATGATCTCTCTTCTCAAAAATCTCCATTGTAGTTTTTTTGGGGGGAATATCTTATTAATTAATTAATTGACTGAAGAATTAAACCCATTTTGAATAGGCAACTATCTGTACCATATTTAAGGAGACCCTTTCATTCTATGAAAGGAGCTTGCAAATTTCTAAGAGAAATAGCTATATAAATAGATTATTCAAATACAGTGGTTTGATGTTATTAGAGTAATGGTTAGCGTTTTCTAAAAGGTCAGAGGATAGGGTACCTAGCTCCAAAATGGGAAGTCAGTAACTGCTTCTTGGAGAAAGTGATGTCAGAACTGAGTTGTGAGAACGTTTTGAAGTCAACCAGGTAATGTTCAGCAGGAGAGAATAACACAAGCAATGTTAAGTGATGGGTATGTGGTTCAGAATTTCTGAAGTGAACTCATGATGGTGGATGGAGGGAAGGGATACTGAAAAGGTGGGTACCAGAAAGGTAGAATCCCAGGGAACTATGTATAAGAGAATAAAGAACTTGGACACATTCCCAAGTGCCATTGAAGGCTTTTCAGCAGATTTTTGATACAGATAATTCATCTTGACAGTAGTACAGAGGTGGTGCTTTAGGGCAAAAAGACCAATTAAAAGTATATTGCCATCATTCAGGTGAGAGATGAAAGGGCAGGAATACTAGGGACAGATGGAAAAGAGGGAATAAATTTGAAAATTATTCATGAGAAAAATCGGAATGGCTTTATGATCAATTAATTCTGGGAGATGAGGAAGAGGGCAGCGGTAAATATATCTTTTATGTTTTAACGAGGGTAACGGGAGGTAGGGTATGTTACAGAATATTTCCTAAATTTGAAACTATATATAGTGTAGGAGACAAAAGAGCAGGATCATAATGTTTGTAATGTTCACATTCCTGATCATGCACTGGCTTTTGAGTTCCCTTATACACAGAGATATGAATATCTGAGGCGAAAATGTGAGTACAAAGACAAAGGAGAATATATGTTTATGAAATCATGTCCACCAAAGTCTCTACAGTATTTTTCCTTTGTCTGTGGGAGATGCATTTCAAGACCCCCAGTGATTGCCTGAAACCATGGATAGCACCAAACTCTCTCTATTTCATAGCATTTTTTGCCATCTGTTGCAGCTGCTAAGTGACTAATGGGTGGGTAATTGGACAACAGGAGGATTCACATCCCAGGAAGAACGCAACAGGATGGCGTGAGAGTTCATCCCAGTACTCAGAATGGCACCTGGTCTAACATTTATGAATTGTTTATTTCTGAAATTTTCCACTTAATGCTTTTAGACCAAGGTTGACCATGGGTAACTGAACAGCAGAAAGTGAAACTGCATATAAGAGAGGACTACAGTATCTATATCCCAGTGGTTCATATCATCTCACCTGGTATTGATCTAGAAATCTGCTAAGGCAGAAAATATTTATAATCTTAATAAAAAGAGGGAAAATGGAAAAAAAGGAAGAAGGAAAAGGAGGAAAAACAAAAATAATGAATTTGAATGTTTTAATTCATATGGAAGTTGAATTTACTTGAACATTTTTTTTTTAACAATTGGAATTGGTGACTGTCGTAATGTGAAAACCAGTTAGCTAATTGGATAATGAAAAATTACTTTGAATGAAAAAAATCAACTAATCTCTACCTTCATTCTTTTTTGTAAAGAATTTATGTAAATTATTGCATACTGAAGATACATTTCTGTTTGGAAATATTGTTAGTGGAATGGAAGATGTACTCCAGGACAGGGAAGCCTGGTTTCTAGCATTATCCTATTATAAACTCAACAAAACAAACAACTAGGGCTCTTTAATTTCTTAATAAAAATAAATGTGTGGTTTAAGTTCTGTAAAATCTGCATCTGTTCAACACATTGGTTTTATACTGAAGCCTAGACTTCCTTGATTCTTTTTTAGTTACTGACATTTATAATCTCCTGATACTCATAATCAGATTTATTGTGGCTCTGAAATATTCACCTTCTCATTCAAAAATGCTTGTGAAAAGAGAAGAAGCATATGGGAACTCGTCTCAGACATGGCCTCCCATGAAGTGCTCATATCAATCAAATATAATATAATAAATAGAATAGAATAGAATAGTATCAAATTAAGGCTCTGGAATGAATAATTTTAATTTCCATCTAGGCTAACATGCACACTATTTGAGGGATAAAGAATGGCCACAATTCCAGAAACAGTCCATTAAGGCATAGTATTAGTAGGTTAAAGAGTTAATACAATTTGTAAAAATGTACTAGTCAACTTTTAAGGACAGAATGAAATGAAATGGAACCAAAGTACTAGATGAATGTAATTTGAATGTATTTTACAGGCTAGACATTTTAGAAATACAGGTTAAATAAATCTAAAATATAACACAAAATCTTGGCTTACTTTTTCCTCTATGTTTTAAACTGAAATTTTTCATTATTATGTAGCTGCATCTGCCTTTAGCAGTAGAAAAACCCGTATTTCCTCAGTCTCTTTGTTATTATCACCATTGTACAAAGTAGCCAGTGTTCAATTATTATTACCTGTCACTAACAACTTCAAACTATAGATTGAAGAGATTTATTTTCAGTTGATTTTACTCTACATGTGGGTGCTGAGTAATAATGCTAGTCTTAAAAGTTTTTAAAAAGAGAAAATCCTTTCTTTCTAGAGTAAATTTAAGCTCATTAGGATGAAAACAGTAGTTATACTATTATTTGCACAGCATAAAATACTTAAGAAATTTTTAGAAACTTTGTGGTAGCCATAACTGGCTTCAAAACTCATTAAGTTGTATAGTAATGAATATGAAAATGTATGTAAGACTAATCCAATAAAGAAATGATGCAGATGCAGATGATCTATTATTCAGGATTTTTTTTTTTTTGTACAGCTTCATGTACAATCTCTGTAAATGCAAAGGAGGAAATAGGTTGCTCACAAAACTTAAATTCGGTGGGGTAATGATAAGATTTTTTTGAACTTATGTTTAGCTCCTAAATAACTTTTTCTTTTGCCAGACCACCATGTCCTTGAAAAGTTAATTTTGTTTTATCTGGAGATACAGGAGGCTTCACATGACAATGGCAGTTCAAAGCTTCCCAGGTAAAGATCTTTCAAAGAATAAGCGACTCATGATAGGGAAGGATAAAAGTCAACAGTTTATACCACTCAATTGCTTTTAAGATTTTCATCAAATGCATCCCCTGCAGTTGAAACTTACTAGAGAAGCTTCCCAGCAGAGTTAAAATCATAAAACAATGACAATGTTACCTTTGTTTCTCTGAGCTTTTAGACAGGAAAGACAGCCACTGAACTGTATATCAACTTACTTTCTTCCTCTTCTGGTGTTGAAAGAAAAAAAATCCCTTACCCTGAGGTACATGGCATTAACCACAATTTAAGAAAAGATACTTAGTTTTTGTAAATGGCTGGAAAATATAACTTTATTCTAAGAGTGTTTGTATTTTATGGTTTCTGGTATGAATATGCGATGTATTTACTCAAGGGCAAAATCTTCCAAAGCACAAAAATGGAACTCATTGCAATTTTAAAAGTAAATATTGTGATGTGATTGAATTTTTTTTTTTTTACTAATACCTTTTCATTATGCCTAGAAGTTGACATTTTAAAATACGTACATATCATGGCAAAGACTATAGCATATTTAAATGTAAGCATTGGCAAAAATGAAGAGGGCTGTATTTTCTTATTTCCGAGATGTTGCCAATCCATGATCTCCCGCTGACCATTGCTCCGGAAATGATCATAAGTCAGTAAAAGAAGGCTTCCATACATTGCCTGGTGTACATGATAGGTTTCCTCTTGAGAGCAAAGGAATGAAGGGAGCACAGGTTGACACTATCCTCAAAATGCAAAGTACAGTTTTGAGTTAAGAAGCTTTGTTGGAAATCCAGACTCTAGCTGCTTCACCAAAAACACACAGTGAAGCAGGAGTGGCAAGAAACAAACCTCTCCAACACCGATCTGAGGAGGGAAGTGGCTTTTTATTCGGCATGGAGCTACGGGGGCAACAGCCTCATTCACCGAGCTGTCCGTGCAGCAGCTTATCTCCCCTCTTATAGGCTTACAACAACGCTCAAGGGGAAACTGAGGCGGAACTCTGTCATTGTCCATTTGCTGGACGTCTGACCTTACAATCTTCTGGCTTCATTGATGTGCTAATTCAGACGCCCTATGAGCAGGGACTGGCAGGGGAGGGGGCTTACAGAGACAAGACCTTGGCAGCAAACTGTTGGCAGATGTGTTTCCAGGAGGGATCCTCGGCCATGCAGACTTGAGGCGTGACCCGGTGCCGGGCTCCAGGTAGGGATAACATTGCAGCTCTTTCAAGGCTAACAGATAGCAGAGATGCCCGGAACTGAAAAGGGAGTCATCTCCCCAGCTCTTTGGTATTTAATTTATTTATTTTCTTTCACCCTCCTTCCCATCTGGAGGGGAGGAGAGGGAAAAGGTGGAGATTCGGAAACAGAAGGAGGTGAGGGGGTCTCCCGTCTCAACAAGATGCTGGCTGCTGGACAAGACTTGCTTTATGTTATATTGCAAGCTAATACAAGATGAAATTAGTTCTCTTCAACACTCACTGAGTAGAAGTTTCACTGTTGAATTACCTTTATGAGATTTAATTTTTTAAAGGTCCTTGATGTCGGCACAAAGGAGACACTGCTGTAAGGTTCACTAGGACAAACTTGACTCATCTGGCTGAATTTCAACTGTGTTAATTACATTTTGGCTCCTTAAGTTGTTTTGAATAACATATTTTTCTTTATTCATATAAATGCCATATTGTACTGAATGATATTAAACATCTGTTACATTTCATTTTTAAAAAAGTTTTTGAAATTTAGGAATTGTTATACCAGTTTTCTGTGTAAATGATTTTGATTAGAATTGAATTTAAAATAAATTACTGTGCTATCTTGTGGTAGTTCCTCTAACATGGGTAAATACAACCAAGGCAAGCATATTCTACTATGGTTGAAGTATAGGTTTAACTCCTTTGATACCTCTGCCAAATGCAATAATTGTTCTCATTCTTCATGATGTTTTTAAGCTGCACCTTCAGTATCACTTCACCCATAGTAGAATATGCTTGCCTTGGTTGTATTTACCCATGTTAGACGAACTACCACAAGACAGCACAAACTCAGAGCATGGCACTTCTGTTTTAAACTCGCTCGGGTATAACAACTTAAACACCGAGTTGGATAAAGAACAGTGAATTGTGAAGAAGCGACTAAATTAAGTGGGGAGGCCTAAAAGAGAGGAGTTATTTTAACAAGGTCTGTACAGAATTCTTTCAGTCTCATTTTTTCATCCTTGAAAATAAGAATGTTATGCCTTTTGGTACAGGGATAGTGTCTTTCACATAGGAATTTCATCGTCTGCTTTTAAGAAGTAGAAAATAGGTCAGAATGATTTTCTTGCACCTTCTGTTTTTTAAGTGCCTTTAATTCAAAATTGTCAATAATGCCAGAGCATTAACCCTCCCCACATAATTTAGTCGCTTCTTCACAATTCACTGTTCTTTATCCAACTCGGTGTTTAAGTTGTTATACCCGAGCGAGTTTAAAACAGAAGCACCATGCTCTGAGTTTGTTGAGAGTCCTCCTTTAACGGCCAGCATCCGAGAATCAGCTAGAGCTCAAACCTCTCGGCGCAGAATAAAGGGCAGTCAACATTTTTATACCAGTTTAGGGTCGGGGGCAGTAAGCAGATTATTACAGAAGCAGAAGGAGCAGGTTAGGGGAAGAGGGGGTGCCTAACAAAAGAATTCTATTTAAATTTGTTTTTTATTCAGGATGTGGGGTAGGCAGTTACATGGTTGCAAGTATAGGATGTATAGGCCAGTGGGCTGTTTCTCAGAAAATTGTTTACAAAGATGTTAGGCATCTCAGACCACAAGCTCTCAGAGCAGAATGCCCTACATAGCTCAAGATGGGCAACATAACACAGGGTGGGCAAAATGGAGTTGGCAGGATTGTTTAAAATGTATTCATCACAGCCAAGCTAGGGTGTTTCAAAGTAACTGACTCTAACTGCTTCACTGGGTTTTCACTTCCTTATGAACGCTCTCATGCCACATAAGACATGTATTGAATAAATTTGTCTCCTTTTCTCCTGTTATTCTCTTACGTCAATTAAATTCTTGGGCCCAGCCAGCACCCTAAGAGGATGAAAGTTTGCCCCTGATATTATATTAAAGAACTTACAATTTTTCACCACAATATCTTGTCCTCTGTTGTTCCTGAGGATGGTTGACACTTGAAGAAACTGACACAATTCTTCTAAACAGGGAGAAAATATTCAACAAGAAGTTGGATGGTCCCATCAATTGTTTTCTGTGTCTTCTGTGAGAATTACATTGTTTGCTGTATTTCATTGTTCCTGTGGTGGCCAAGGACATTAGCTTTACTCTCAACAAACTTTATCTCCTAGTAGATGTTGGTCATGTCTCTCTGCTTTTCCTCCTTCAAGGATGTCACTGGACTTGTCAATTACAATTATTGCTTTTGGCATTTCTTCACTGATTAGGTTTTATAACCTCCCCCCCCCCTTACATAGTTCACCCCAATTCATGTGACCTCTCACTAATCTCTTAGATTTTCTGTCTACTAAGGGTTGACTGGGGACAGAGAAGTGAGCTCTAAGGTCCCCTTTTTCATAACCCTATTAATTCTCCAGTCACCTGCAAAACGATGAAGAAAATTGATGTTTTTTCAATCTAATGTAAAAGTTCAGAAAAGCATCTCTGGACATTTTGCCTTTTTTTTTTTTTTTTTTTTTTAAATCTGTGACATATAAACAACATAAAAACAGTATACTTGCTTCTAAACTGTAACTTAAAAAAATCCTCCAGTCCCTTCCCCAGCAAGCCTGCTGCCCCTAGTCCCTGCTATGTGGAAGTTCTATGGCTCTGGCGAAGCTCCCAAGTAGCCTTTGGGGCAGAGGACATAAACAAGGAGAATCAGAGCCATAAGATGTTAGGGTTCCTCTCAGAAGCTACCATGAGATGTCCTCCAAGACTACCAGACAGGAAAGAGACTTTAAGGGAAGTTAGGGTTGTGTGATAAGCAGATATAAACAGGACAAATGCCAGTGGAATTTGAATTACGACTGCTAATAATAGTAGTTATTATGTAGAATTTTTGAAAACTTATTTATTTTATTTATTTTTCCATAAGTGGTAGGGGTACAGGTGGTATTTGGTTATATGAATAAGTTATTTAGTGGTGATTTGTGAGATATTGGTGCACCCGTCACCCAAGCAGTATGCATTACACCATATTTACAGTCTTTTATTCCTCACTCCCCTCACTCTTCCCCCTAAGTATCCAAAGTCCATTGTATCATTCTTCTGCCTTTGCGTCCTCATAGCTTAGCTTCCACGTCAGTGAGAACATATGATGTTTGGTTTTCCATTCCTGAGTTACTTCACTTAGAATAATAGTCTCCAGTCTCGTCCAGGTCACTGCAAATATATATCTATATTCTCAAATATATATATACATATATATGTATGTATGTACACACACACACACACACACACACACACACACACTACAGTTTATCCACTCATTGATGGGCATTTGGATTGGTTTCAAATTTGGCAACTGTGAATTGTGCTGCTGTAAACATGTGTGTACAAATATCTTTTTTGAATGATGTCTTCTCTTCCCCTAGGTAGATACCCAGTAGTGGGATTGCTGGATCAAATGGTAGTTCTACTTTTAGTTTTTTAATGGATCTCCACGTTTTCCACAGTGGCTGCACTAGTTTACATTCCCAGCAGTAGTGTAGAAGTGTTCCCTGTTCACCACATCCACACCAACATCTACTGTTTTTTGATTATGGCCATTCTTGCAGGAGTAATGTGATATTACATTGTGATTTTGATTTGGATTTCCCTGATCATTAGTGATATTAAGCATTTTTTCATATGTTTATTGGCCATTTGTATATCTTCTTTTGAGAATTGCCTGTTCATGTACTTAGCCCACTTTTTGATGGGATTGTTTTTTCCTTACTGGTTTAAGTTCATTGCAGATTCTGTATATTAGTCCTCTGTCAAATGTATAGATTGTGAAGATTTTTTCCTACTTGGTGACTTGTCTTTTTACTCTTCTGCTGACTGTTCCTTTTGCCATGCAAAAGCTCTTTAGTTTAATTAGATCCCAGCTGTTTATCTTTGTTTTTATTTCATTTGCTCTTGGGTTCTTGGTCCTGAAATCCTTGCCTATGCCAATGTCTAGAAGGGTTTTTCCAATGTTATCTTCCAGAACTTTTGTAGTTTCAGGTCTTAGGTTAAAGTTTTTAAGCCATCTTGAGTTGATTTTTGTATAAGGTGAGAGATGAAGATCCAGTTTCATTCTCCTGCATACGACTAGCCAAATAGCCTAGCACCATTTGTTGAAAGGGTGTCCTTTCCCTACTTTAGGTCTTTGTTTGCTTTGCTGAAGATCAGTTGGCTGTAAGTATTGGGTTTATTTCTGGGTTCTGTATTGTGTTCCATTGGTCTTTGTGCCTATTTTTATACCAGTACCATGCAGTTTTGGTGATTATGGCCTTATAATATAGTTTGAAATCAGGTAGTGTGATGCCTCCAGATTTCCTCTGTTTGCTTAGTCTTGCTTTGGCTATGTAGGCTCTTTTTTGGTTCCATGTGAATTTTAGAATTGTTTTTTCTAATTCTGTGAGGAATGATGGTGGTATTTTGATGGGATTTGCATTGAATTTGTAGATTGCGTTGGGCAGTATGGTCATTTTCACAATATTGATTCTACTCATCCATGAGCATGGGATGTGTTTCCATTTGTTTGTGTCATCTGTTATTTTTTTCAGCAGTGTTTTATAGTTTTTCCTTGTAGAGGTCTTTCCACTCCTTGGTTAAGTATATTCCTAAGTATTTTATTTTATTTATTTTTCTTTTGCAGTTACTGTGTAAGGGGTTGATTTCATTCTCTGCTTGGTCACTGTTGGTGTATGGAAGAGCTACTGATTTGTGTACATTAATCTTGTATCTGGAAACTTTGCTGAATTATTTTGTCAGTCCTAGGAGCTTTCTAAAGGAGTCCTTAGGGTTTTCAACCTAGGTAAATGATCATATTGTTAACAAATAGTGACAGTTTGACTTTCTCTTTACTGATTTGGATGCCCTTTATTTCTTTCTCTTGTCTGATTGCTCTGGCTAGGACTTCCAGTACTATGTTGAAGAGGAGTGGTGAGAGTGGGCATCCTTGTCTTGTTCCAGTTCTCAGAGGGAGTGTTTTCAACTTTTCCCCATTCAACATTATGTTGGCTGTGAGTTTGTTATAGATGGCTTTCATTACATTAAGGTATGTCCCTTGCATGCCGATTTTGCTGAGTTTTAATCATAAAGGAATGCTGGATTTTGTCAAATGCTTTTTCTTTATCTATTGAGATTATCATGTGAATTTTGTCTTTAATTCTGTTTTATGTGGTGTATCACATTTATTGACTTGTGTATGTTAAACCGTCCCTTCATCTCTGGTATGAAACCAACTTAATCATCATGGTGAATTATCTTTTTGATATATTGGGTTCAGATTATCTTTTTGATATGTTGTTGGATTTGGTTATATTAAGGATTTTAGCATCTATGTTTATCAAGGATACCAGTTGTAGTTTTCTTTTTTGGTTGTGTCCTTTCCTGGTTTTGGATTAGGGTGATGCTGGCTTCACAGAATGAGTTAGGGAGGGTTCCTTCTTTCTCTGTCTTGTGGAATAGTGTTAGAGGATTGGTACCAATTATTATTTGAATGTCTGGTAGAATTCTGCTGTAAATCCATATGGTCCTGGACTTTTGTTGTTGTTGGAAATTTTTAAATTACCATTACAATCTTGCTGTTTGTTATTGGTCTGTTCAGAGTATCTGATTCTTCCTGATTTAAGCTAGGAGGGTTGTATTTTTCCAGAAATTTAACCATCTCTTCTAGGTATTCTAGTTTATGTGTGTAAAGGTGTTCATAGCAGCCTTGAACGATCTTTTGTATTTCAGTGGTGTCATTTGTAAAAGCTCCTGTTTTGTTTCTTAGTGAGGTTATTTGGATTTTATCTCTTCTTTTCCTGCTAATGGCCTATAAATTTTATTTATCTTTGCAAAGAACCAGATTTTTGTTTCATTTATCTTTTGTATATATATTTTTTGTTTTAATTTCATTTAGTTCTGCTGTGATCTTGGTTATTTCCTTTCTTCTGCTGGGTTTAGGTTTGGTTCGTTCTTGTTTCTCTAGATCCTTGAGGTGTGAACTCAGATTGTCTGTTTTTGCTCTTTCAGACTTTTTGATGTAGGCGTTTAGGACTATGAACTTTTCTCTTAGCATCTTAGCACTGCCTTTGCTGTATCCCAGAGGTTTTGATAGGTTGTGTTGTCATTCAGTTCAAAGAATTTTTAAATTTCCATCTTGATTTCATTTTTTACCCAATGCTCATTCGTGAGCAGGTTATTTAATTTCCATGTATTTGTATGGTTTTGAAGGTTCCTTTTGAAGTTGATTTCCAGTTTTATTCTACTGTGGTCTGAGAGACTGCTTGATATAATTTAAATTTTTTAAAATTTACTGAGGCTTGTTGTACGGTCTATCAATTTTCCTAAATTTATTGAGGCTCGTTATATGATCTATCTTGGAGACACTGCCATGTGCTGTTGAATAGAATGTGTATTCTGTGGTTGTTGGATGAAATGTTCTGTATATATTTATTAAGTCCATTTGTTCCAAGGTACTATTAATAAGTCCATGGTTTATTTGTTGACTTCCTATCTTGATGACCTGCCTAAGGCTGTCAGTGGAGTATTGAAGTCCCCCACTATCACTGTGTTGCTATCTCATTTATTACGTCTATTAGTAATTGTTTTATAAATTTGGGACCTCCAGTGTTAAGTACATATATGTTTAGGATTGTGGTATTTTCCTGTTGGACAAGGCCTTTTACCATTATATAATGTCCCTCTTTGTCTCTTTTAACTGCTTTTTCTTTAAAGTTTGTTTTGTCTGATATAAGAATAGCTACCTCTGCTCGCTTTTGGTGTCCATTTGCATGAAATGCCTTTTCCACCCCTTTCCTTTAAGTTTATGTGAGTCTTTATGTGTTAGGGGAGTCTCCTTAAGGCAGCAGATAGTTGATTGGCAAGTTCTTATCCATTCTGCAGTTCTGTATGTTTTAAGTGGAGCATTTAGGCCATTTACATTCAATGTTAGTATTGAAATGTGAGGTACCATTGCATTCATCACGCTCTTTGTTGCCTGTGTACTTTGGGTTTTTTTGTTTTTGCTTTTGCTTTTTAGCTTGTATTTTTTATAGGTCCTATGTGATTTATGGTTTAAAGAGGTTCTGTTTTGATGTGTATCCAACATTTGCTTCAAGATTTAGAGCTCCTTCTAGCAGTTCTTTTGTTAGCGGCTTGGTAATGGCAAATTCAGCATTTGTTTGTCTGAAAGTGACTGTATCTTTCCTTCATATATGATGCTTAGTTTCATTGGATACAAAATTCTTGTCTGATAATTGTTTTGTTTGAAGAGGCTGAAGATAGGGGCCCCAATCCCTTCTAGCTTTTAGGGTTTCTGCTGAGAAATCTGCTGTTAATCTGATAGGTTTTTCTTTATAGGTTACCTGGTGCTTCTGTTTCACAGCTCTTAAGATTCTTTCTTTCATCTTAACTTTGGATAACCTATGACGATGTGCCTAGGTGAAGATCTTTTTGTGATGAATTTACCAGGTGTCCTTTGTGCTTCTTTTGTTTGGATGTCTAGGTCTCTAGCTAGGCTGGGGAAGTGTTCCTTAATTACTTCCCCAAATATGTCTTCCAAGCTTTTAGGATTCTCTTCTTCCTCAGGAACTGACTGTTCTCAGGTTTGGTCATTTAACATAATCCCAGACTTCTTGGAGGCTTTGTTCATATTTTCTTATTCTTTTTTCTTTGTCTACGTTGGATTGAGTTAATTCAAAGACTTGTCTTTGAGCTCTGAATTTCTATCTATCGCTAAGTTCAATTAGCGCTAGTTCAATAAGTTCAATTAGATAGTTCAATTCTATCGCTAAGACTTTCCAGAGCATTTCACATTTGTAAAAGTGTGTGCAAAGTTTCTTGAATTTTTAATGTTTTTTTCTTTAAGTATCAGTTTCATTGATTAGTTCTCCCTTCACTTCTTGTGTCATTTTTTGGATTTTCTTATATTGGGCTTTGCTTTTCTGCCTTTCTTTCCTTTCTTTCCCTTCCTCCCTTCCTCCCTCCCTCCCTCCCTTCCTTCCTTCTTTCTTTCTTCTTTTTTTCTCTCTTTCTCTTGATGGAGTCTTGGTCTGTCACACAGGCTGGAGTGCAGTGGTGTGATAGCTCACTGCAATCTCCACCTCCAGGGTTCAAGCAGTTCTCCTGCCTCAGCCTCCCAAGTAGCTGGGATTACAGGTGCCCACCATCATGCCTGGCTGGCTAATTTTTGTATTTTTAAGTAAAGACGGAGTTTCACCACATTGGCCAGGCTGGTCTCGAACTCCTGACCTCAGGTGATTCACCCACCTTGGCCTCTCAAAGTGCCGGGATTACAGGTGTGAACTGCTGTGCCCAGTCTGGGCTTCACCTTTTTCTTGCCCTTCCCCGATTAGCTTAATAACTAACCTCTTGAATTCTTTTTCAGGTAAATCAGGGATTTCTTCTTGGTTTGGGTCCATTGCTAATGAACTAGTGTGATTTTGGGAGGGGGTGTTGAAGAGCCTTATTTTGTTATATTATCAGCATTGGTTTTCTGGTTCCTTCTCATTAGGGTAGGCTCTGTCAGAGGGAAGGTCTAGGGCTGAAATTGTTCAGATTCTTTTGTCCCACAGGGTGTTCCCTTGTTATAGTACTCTCCCCCTTTTCCTGTGGATGTGGCTTCCTGTGAGCTGAAGTGCATGTAGTGATTGTCGTCCCTATTCTGGGTCTAGTCTCCCAGCAAGTCTGCCAGGCTCCAGGCTGGTACTGGGGGTTGTCTGCACAGAGCCCTGTGATGTGAACCATCTATGGATCTTTTAGCTGTGGATATCAGCACCTGTTCCAGTGGTTGGCAGGTGGACACAATAGACTCCATGGGGGTCCTTAGTTTGGTGGTTTAATGCTCTATTTTTGTGCTGGTTGACCCCCTGCTAGGAGGTGGCACTTTCCAAAAAACATCAGCTGTAACAGTGTGGAGAGGGACTCCTGGTGGGTGGGGCTCTAGAACTCCCAAGATTATCTGCCCTTTGTCTTCAGCTACCAGGATGGCTAGAGAAGGACCATCAGGTGGTGGTGGGGTAGGCATGTATGAACTCATACTCTCCTTGGGCAGGTCTTGCTGCAGCTGCTGTGGGAGATGGAGGTGAGATTCTTAGATCACTGGAGTGTACCTAGGAGGATTGCAGCTGCAGCAATACACAACTGCTGAGTCATGCAGGTTGTCAGGCAAGTGGGGGAAAGCCAGCAGTCACAGACATCCAGCTCCCACGGAAACCCAAGAGCTGGTCTTACTCCCACCAGTCTCACTCCCACCATGCTACCCCAACAGTTCCGAGTCTGTTTCCAGGTGGAGGGCAAGAAGGCTTGAAAACTTGCCTGAGGCTATCTGCCTCCCAGCTGCTGAAGAAAAGGGCTTTAGTTCTTCCCCCACTTGTGAAGTCTGCATGCTGGATTCACCTCCTCCCCCAAGTTCTGGCCAGAAGGCTTCTCACCTCATTCAAGTTGTTAGAAAGTTCAGCTAGAGAATTCCTTCTCCCTGTGGAGTTTTACCTCTAGCTCTTCTGGCCATGCTCATGATGGATCCCTATGGTGCCAGGCAGGAATCGGCTGCTTGGGTACCTAGCGAGCTCCCAGGGCCTTTCTGCTTCTGATTCTACCTCTGTATTTCACTCACTCTCTAAATTGACTCAACTCCAGGTAAAGTGGGACACTTCTCCCACAAACAGACCTTCAGCTTCTCCAGTGAGGGTGTGTTAGGGAGAAGGGGGTCTCCCTTTCCAACCTGCACAGTCTGGTCACTCACAGTATTTGGGGTGTCTCCAGGGTCCTGCAGGAGCAGTCTGCTTCCTTCAGAGGGTCTGTGGGTCCTCTCGGGTTTGCTGGTTTGTTCTTGCAGTCCAGCTGGAGCTAAAATTCACAGTGCAAGCCTCCAGATCCTGCTTGTCTGGAGCTGCAATCTAGTCCTGCCTCCCATCCGCCATGATCCTCTCCATCTCCGCTATTATATAGAAAATTGAAGTGGCACCTGGCACTGACATTCTGAATTAACTGTCAGGTCATCTGAAATGGGAAGAAATTTCTCTTTGATTCTGTGCACACCACCCTAGGGAAGAGTAATGCTAAAGTTGGATATTTAAGGCCACAAAGTATTAGAGAAGTCGTCCTCAAATTAGCATGCATTTGAATCTCCTGGAGGGCTCATTAAAACAAAAATGATTGGGCTCCACCCACAGAGTTTTGATTCAGTAGGTCTGCAGTAGGGAATCTGTGGCTCAGAAAGTTCCCAGGTGATGCTGCTGCTGTTCCTGGTCTGGGTATGACCCTTTGAAAACCACAAACCACTGGATGGCCAGGTGCCATGGCTCACGCCTGTAATCCCAACACTTTGGGAGGCCAAGGCAGGTGGATGATGAAGTCAGGAGATCGAGACCCTCCTGGCCAACATGCTGAAACCCCATCTCTACTAAAAATACAAAAATTATCTGGGTGTGGTGGCACGCACCTGTAATACCAGCTACTCGGGAGGTTGAGGCAAGAGAATCTCTTGAACCTGGGAGGCAGAGATTGCACTGAGCCGAGACTGCACCACTGCACTCCAGCCTGGCAACAGAGAAAAACTCCAAAAACCGCTGGATTACAGTGAAAATGAACTCAAGAAGCTGCGATGGAGCAGGCCACTAAATAGAATTATTGGATCCAATTTCCAATTCTTCATGGAAGGGAGTAAACAAGAAGAGTTTCATTACTGCAGTGCCTTTGGAGCAGGAGTAGAGCCAAAGACAACTTTTTCTTTTGTCATCGTTTTATCCATTAATGCTGAAAACATAAGCAAAGGAAGTTGGTGACGTAGTTCTCACAGGTTATGCTTAAAAGAACATGGAGAACTCATCACAGCCTTCTATCTATAGCGTTTTTAGCCTGTGCTACCGAAAAATCTCTTTTCCATCTTGCACTTGCATTTTTTAAATTGACTTTAAAAAATTACTGTGAACATAAATTCACTTAGGTTAAGTTTCGATTATCCCTAATAATTAATGGCAAGTTTACTGCAATCTGAATGTTGTGACTACGGTAAAATCAAGCCTCCTAGAGACTGGAAACAGACTGAGCAAGTCCAAGGAGCTCAGCAGCAGGAATTCCTGGACATGCCCTTTTCAGTGGTGTGGTGGCTGCAGCTGTAGCATTTCTTCTGAACTGAGCATTCAGTGACTTCACATTGGTCGCTTTAATTTGGTCAGGCTGGCAGCATTTACTCCACAGAAATTATCAGCTGTCAAATGCTACAAATCAAAGATCTCTTCTCTACTTCAGCCTGTTACTCATTCACTTTTACCAGGGCACTTTCACCTGAGGAAATAGCTGGGAAAGTTCTTTTTATTACTGTCTTTCTTTAATGCCTTATTTATATGCACACCTAAAGGAACCAGGTGGGCTGGTATGGCACCAGAGCTTTGTGACCCCTGACCAGGTATTAGAGGGAGATCAGACCCCCAAACTGGAACAGAGGATCCCTAGTTGCCTTTAGTTCATGACTATATCATTATAGTGCAAAATTTCCACCCCAAGGAGACAATCTCCACCATTTTATGTATGTGGGTTGTGTGAAGATGCACGTTTATGAATGAAGCTTGAACATTTGGAGTCCCGCCTTACACATGCTGACATTCCTCTCCACCCCCCCACACTCAGTCCTTAAAAACCTCATGCTTTCTATTGCCTGGGGAGAAGGGGTCTTTAGAGCATGCGCTTCCTCCTCCATTTCTGGCCAGAAATAAGACCTACTTGCCCTTTGGTCCAATTGGGTGTTCTTTCTTTGTGACCAATATAGAATAGGGAAAGAGCTCAATTTATCGGTGATATTACCATTTCGCCACTGCCTTTAGTTCTCAGTGTACTTATCTTTTACACTCTTAATCATTTTTCTACTTTCCAGTTTCATCTTTTTTTTTAAATAAAAACACAATTTCTTCTTTTGCCACTCCTCTAGCATTCCTTCAATTTTAGCTCTTGAAAATTATCATGCGATTTTTCTATATACCAGTTTAAATTCCCAAGAAAGAGCTCCAATTTGATTCTGTTATTTTTCTTTTACCCTCTATAACTCATTGAACAATCTGTAAATGGGATCTTTGGATCAGATGCCCATTTTCAAATCCTCCGAAGCAAGCTGGTACATTGTACCATACACAATGCACCTGCAGCCAGGACTGTGGAAGGGAAACTCTTTAGAAAAGGCTGTTGCCTGTCCGAAACCGTAAATGATGCATTTAGTGCTGATGAGTGATTTCTATTCCAACCAAATATTCTATTTTATTACATTCATTATCTTAGCCTCTAGGTTTTTGTTTTGTGTTTTGATTTTTTTTTTTTTTTTTTTGAGACAGAATCTTGCTCTTTTGCCCAGGCTGGAGTGCAGTGGCACGATCTTGGCTCACTGCAACCTCCACCTTCCAGGTTCAAGTTATTCTCTGCCTCAGCCTCCCGAGTAGCTGGGATTATAGGTGCATGCCATTATGCCCAGCTAGTTTTTTGTATTTTAGTAGAGATGGGTTTCACCACATTGGTCAGAATGGTCTCGATCTCCTGACCTCATGATCTGCCCACCTTGGCCTCCCAAAGTACTGAGATTACAGGTGTGAGCCACTGCACCCAGCCTGTTTGTTGCATTTTGACTTTTGTTCAGGTAATTTTTTAAACTGGTCCCATTTCACATGATCATAGAATTTGTTGTCTCCTTTAAAAAATACTGATAAATAAAAATGATGAACCAGGGTGGGGTTGGAGATTCAAATATAACAGTAATGAATAAATAAATACATGAACATGTAAGACTCTTTTTACAAATCTTGTCTATATTACCTATGATAGCTCTCAGCTTACTTATGGTACTATAAAACTAGTTTGTAATCTAACAGAGCTCAAGAGCTAATGACTCCCTTACATTCTCTGACCAGAACTCTGTTAGAATTCTTTATTGCTAGGATCTAATTTCATCACAGCTCATATGACCCCAGAATCTCCCTCCAGGCCTTTCTGTTTCCTTAAGGCTGTGGTGATAGACCTCAGCTAGGCCTACAGTGCTTAGTTCCTCCAGGCCATGTGGAGCAGAAGATAAATGATA
Organism: Cheracebus regulus; assembly: GCA_963574635.1. NCBI lineage: Eukaryota > Metazoa > Chordata > Mammalia > Primates > Pitheciidae > Cheracebus > Cheracebus regulus. Next base: position 34,324 of record CAUYQU010042693.1, read on the forward strand.
GTCCATTTTTACATAATGGTCATCAAAATGTAATTACGATGCAACTGTGCATGCAGGTTGCCTACTCATTATTACATAACCTTTGGGTAATGCAGTAATATAGCATTGAGAGTGTACAGGAGACTGTACTTATACCCTGGAAGTTGTGATTTGGGTAATTTGGTTTATCAATGTAGTTTCACAACCATAAGAGGTAATTATGACAAGTCTGGGGCATAAAACGTGCAGAGAGCTCTTGCCCTGGCTTTCATTTCCAGCACGCCTTCCTCCTGTGTCTTTGTCACAAGAAAAAAAAAATCACAAGATGAGGGTGCCAGATGGTTGGGTCCTGAAGAGGGTTCTCTTCTGAGTGGGAAACTGCCAACCTCTCCATGTATCCTCATGTAGTAGAAAAGGGTGAGAGTTTTCTGGGGACTCTTTTGTAAGGGGACTAATCTGCTCATGAGTGCTCCACCTCAAAGGCCCTATCTCCCACACCACCACACTGGGAATTAGGATTTTAATGTATGAATTTTTGGGGGACACATTTACACACTTAGTCCCTGATACAAAGAATATTTTAATAGGATATACAAAGAATATTTTAATAGGATATTTTAATAGCGAAAGGTTTTTTTTTTTTTTTGTTTTTTTTTTTTTTTTTTTTGAGACGGAGTCTCACTCTGTCACCCAGGCTGGAGTGCAGTGGCATAATCTCAGCTCACTGCAATCTCCGCCTCCCGGGTTCAAGCCATTCTTCTGCCTCAGCCTCCCGAGTAGCTGGGGTTACCAGCGCCCACCACAATGCCAGGCTAAATTTTGTATTTTTAATAGAGATGGGGTTTTGCCATGTTGGCCAGGCTGGTCTTGAACTCCTGAGCTTAGGTGATTTGCCCACCTTGGCCTCCCAAAGTGCTGGGATTACAGGAGTGAGTCACTGGGCCCAGCCCATTTACTGATTTTTTCTTTTTTTAATAGCAAATTAGAAAATTCTTATAGTGCCTGTGAGAATTTCATTTCATTATTATAGAAGATTTTACTAATGCTAATATATAGGCTTTTTACTTGAATGATGCAGACAGAAAGAATTCTTAGACTTCAGAGAAACAAATTTGGTTGGATTACAAATATTTTTGTGATGAAGGTCACAATCACAGGTTAAATTACAGTGAATGTCCGTAGAGCATTTTGTGAGAGAAAGTTAGTCCTTAAATCTCAAAGCATATTTTTGTGGAAAGATCCATAATTTGTGTATTGAACAAATGTTTCCAACCTCTCATATTAGGAAAGGCTGCCTTCCAAAGGATAGAAGCAATGCAAAGTTGAATTAGACATGATGGCTACACATGAGGAAAATATTGTTTTAATGCTATAGCTAGGATACTAAATTTTTTTTTTTTTTTTTTGAGATCAAGGCAGGCAGATCACTTGAGGCCAGGAGTTAGAGATTTGCCTAGCTAACATGGTGAAACCCCATCTCTAATAAAAATACAAAAGGAATTAGCTGGGCATGGTGGTGAGTGCCTGTAAGCCCAGCTACCCTGGAGCTGGAGGCAGGAGAATCACTTGAACCTGGGAGTCGGATGTTGCAGTGTGTTGAGATGGTGCCATTGCACTCTATCGTCTCAAAAAAAAAAAAAAAAAGAAAGAAAGAAAGAAAAAGAAAAGAAAATCGCCTGTGAATTAACCATTGTGTAAGTAAAGTTTGAAACAATTTTGATGCATTCTAAGTAAGCTTAAAATGTTCAGAATGAAACTTTAACATACTTTTTTCGAAATAAGTTATGTTACAAAAGAACCTGCTGTCAGTTGGTAGTGAGGTGAATTATCTATGTTGCAAAGAGCTCTTGTGGGATGCATCCTTGCTGAGAGTGGAGAGGGGAGGAGATGTAGTTGGCAAGTAAGCCAAGAAATCTCTGATCAGGATAATACAGTTGCCCTTCGGAAGGAATGAATATGATGTTATGATTATGATAATCCAAGACCTGTTAAAACTTTTAAAATTATTCTGGGCCTGGTGTGTGACTCAGGCCCATAATCCAAACACTTTGGGAGGCCTAGGCAGGAGGCTCACTTGAGCCCAAGAGTTCAAGATCAGCCTGGTCAAGATAGGGAAACCCCCATCTCTACAAAAAATAAATTTAAAAAAATTTATTGGGCATGATGGCACATACCTCTGGTCCCGGCTATTCCAGAGGCTGAGGTAGGAGGATCACTTGAGCCAGGGAGGTCAAGGCTGCAGTGAGCCATGATTGTGCCACTGCACTCCAGCCTGGGTGACACAGTAAGACCCTGTCTCAAAAAATAAAATAAAATAAAGGAAATAAAATAAAAACACTCTGTTTCTTAAATTGGGTACACATACCAGGTAGGTGATGCATTGGATTATTATAAGCAAGTGGATAAACTTTTCTTCCCAGAAAATCAACATTATTGGAAGATTTTAGGGGAATTTTATTTTATTTATTTATTTTTTGAGACAAAGTTTCGATTTTGTTGCGGAGGCTGGAGTGCAATGGCACAGTCTCAACACCCTGCAACCCCCACCTCCTGGGTTCAAGTGATTCTTCTGCCTCAGCCTCCCGAGTAGCTGGGATTACAGGTATACACCACCACGCCCGGCTCCCTAGCTTTTAAATGAGTACTTTTAAAAGTAAGCACTCATTCTATAGTAGAATGCGCTATTTGCCTAAAATAACAATTAAGAAATCTCAAAGAAGCTCGAAGCTTGCGATGCGCCTTTCCATTTCTCCTCTTGATTCCTGCAAATGGACAAGTCAATCTCCCCTACTTGTAGAGGGACTTAAAGTGTTTGAGAAGCAATGATATACAACTTTACTTAATCTTCACAATGGCCTCTGGGATATTGATTGTTCATGGCTGAAAAGAGAGACTCTGAGAAATTAAGCAATTTGTTGGGGTTCAGATCTAAGAATCTAATTCAGTGATAGCTCCCTGTCTGACCTGCTGCCTTCCTGCAATTCTAAAATGATTTTTACCTCTGTCACTTTGTTTAAATATCATAAATACTGTTGAGTATTATAATTTCCATTTTATGAAAGGGAAACCAAGGCTCAGTTAGCATGGGACATTGTTCTCCCAGACGTAGTAAGTATCAGAGCTAATATCAGACCTGGGTTCTTGATTTCCAGGACAGAGGCTTTCCTTCTTCACAGATGCAATCAACTGTAACATGAAATTCACTATAGCCGTTCAGTGCTCAAGTTGGAGACACAGATCCTTGTCAACTGACTGGGCACAATTCTTATGCTAGTAATAATAATAATGAATATAAACATGTTGCTTTACGTTTTTCAAAGCTCTTTTTGCATATATATTAGCTCATTCAGTTCTCCCTGTTACCCCCATGACAAGTGTTCTGTTAATCCCTTTAATAGGAAGAGGAATTAGCCTTTATTTAGCTTCTACGGGGCACAATACTAACATCTTAAGAAAGGTAATCTCATATTATATTTATAACTTCATCATATTGTCATCATAATTGTCATTTGTTGAGGAAATTGAGGCTCAGAGGAGTTAAATGATCATCATCTGTGTAGCTAGTAAATTTAGTGAAACTAAAATGTAGTAAGATTGAGTAAAATCCTCTAATGCAAATACCAATCTCTTTTTTACTATATAGTATTTGTCTCATAACATCTGGTGACGCCTATTATTCTGTCTTGCTCTATTCTCACAGATGTTCCTGAAGCAGATTATATATCGTTACAAATTCAGCTGCTTTCAGGCATTACAGGACACCCCATTCTCTTACTTATGAGAAAGTTACTTCCTTTGGGAGGAGAAAGTTTTCCAGTGAATTACTTGCTCATGAATAATTTATTACTTTCCTCCCTCTTTTCTATCAGCATATCTCTTTAGGAGGTTTGAATATATCAGGGAGATTATCGCTCCAGGTGATTGTTAATACAAATAAATCTCTCTGGTATTGCAGGTAATGGAACCAAGCAAAGGGGAGACTGACAGGTAGAATGGGGAAGGTATCTGGGGCATTGGACAATCCCTAGTAACCTAAAACCACACCATGTAGATTTTGCTTATCCTTTGCATCCTCACGAGTTTGCCCACCCTATGACTTGCTCCTTGGGGGGACCTCAGATGTTATCGTTTCTGATTAGAGATATTATGTGTGAAAGATCAAAGACCACTCTATTTCCTTAGACTTATGTGGCCTTTCTGGGAAGAGGCAAATTTGTCAAAGGAGATAGACCAAGAATATTCACACGTTAAATGTCTCAACGGTGATCCAACTGGAAAGAAAAAATTTGATTTAGATAAAGATAGCTACAGGAAAAAATAATAGTGCCTGAGATTCTTGCTGAGTGGTTTGCTATTTTGTTAGCAACATGTTATGTGTATTTGACATGTTTAGTAGAATAATTGAGCTGATGCATTTATAAACTCTGTTGTGGCACGTGATGCTTAAAGTGCTGAGGTGCTTAGTCATTTGATTAAATTGACTAGTTGATTAGTCAAATGTCATTAATCAACAAACATCATTGGGTGCCTTCATTGTGCATGGGTCCGTAGGGGTGCAATAACAGCCTGAAAATGTATGACCTGGTTTCTGTTCTCTTTTGTATTTCTAGTATGATTGGACAATGACAAAACAACAAATAGGCAACTAACTATTATATTGATCTGTAAGTGCTAAAAAGGTACAATAGGCAAGAAATGCTTTATAAAGTCTGTATACAGTGATAATAGCTACCACAAAGAATATAGTTCACATAATTCTCAGAATACCCCGATGAGGTAGATACTATGTTTATCCCTGTTTTAGCAAGGAGAAAATTAAGAAAAATTTTAAAGATTGCCCAAGGTCACACAAGTAATAAGTGATATGGTGTGAATGCAAAGTAGGGTGTCTGTGTTAAGAACTCAAGTCCCTAACTCCCATTCTCTATTGCCTGTCTGTGAGATGTCGCAGAAATGGTCAAATGTCTTCTTAAAATATTTAATGTATTGAAGTTTGTTACAATGTACATTTTTAAAAACACATATTGTATAAAATGATAATTTAATTTAAAAACATTGCTTTTTTTGTTTTCTCAGCTTCCATGAAATGATTTATTCAAACTCTGAGAAGATTGTTTTTACCATAAGGATCTTTATCATCATCAGAGACACAGTTTTTAGAGTAGATTGTCTTAACATCTAAGTTATCTGAAAACAAAGCACTTTCTCAATATGTATATAATACTGTCACTGGAAAATTTGTCTCTATACAAACGAATCTATTTACGTTTGTTCCCCTGTTTGTTCTGTAGCTGTATTTTTTTAAAAATCTCTACAGTGTAACAACTTACTATATGCTTTTAAAAGTGATTTTGAGACAGAAATAATACAGAGTGGTTGCAGAATAGGAAATTCCAGGCAACAGTTTCACATGACTAGCAAAAAGGATACAGTTGAAATAGCATCATAAGCTAGAGGCTGATAAGACCAAGCTGCCCAAGGCCGACTGGACCCATCACAGTGCTGGATTTGACTTAGCTTTCTCCTAGGACCCCATTATATGTGCATTAGAATACAAATCACACACCCTCCGGCACCAGGATAGTTCCAGGTACACCCATATTTGGTGTAAAAAAGGATGACACAACACTTGCAAGAAATGTCCACCTTTTTCCAGGACAATTCCATCCCTTATTAAAGAAACCCATAAAGATAGAAGCCCCAAACCCCGTGGGAGCAAACTCTCGAGTACACACTCCCCTTTCTTGAGTGTGTACTTTCACTTTGCAATAAATCTCAGTACTTTCACTATTTTCTCACTTGTCCTTGAATTCCTTCATGCAACAATGTAAAGAGCTTGGACAGTGGCCAGAGCTGGGGTCCTACTGGTGTTTGGGGACCTCCCCTAGCCCATTGGTATCAATTTTTAAATTCTTTTCTTTAAATTCCAGCACTGGCTGTTCTGAGGTCAAACGTCAAGAAAAATATTAAAAAGTATGTTACACTTATTTGCTTTTTTTAAAAAAATGGACTCCATTTGTTAGTCTGTTAGGTACTGTCAGTCTGATACTAACATTGAGAGAGTTCATTTCAGGCTATGGTGTTCTTCCCAAATAACTCATTGTTGGTCCAGATTAAGTCACTGAGAACTGTCTCACAATGTGGAAGTCTTGGTAAGGATTTACATCTAAGGCAACCCTTATATGAGCAGCCATGGTAGCATAAGAAATGGATATATTGAGGCAACTCAGATAGAATAAGGGAAAAAACTAATATAAGTGTGAGGCCGGGCAAGGTAGCTCATGCATGCAATCTCAGCACTTTGGGAGGCTGAGGTGGGTAGATCACAAGGTCAGAAGATTGAGACCATCCTGGCTAACACAGTGAAACCCCGTCTCTACTAAAAATACAAAAAATTAGATGGGGTGGTGGCATGTGCCTGTAGTCCCAGCTACTTGGGAGACTGAGGTAGGAGAATCACTTAAACCCTGAAGATGAAGGTTGCGAGTGAGCCGAGATCATACCACCGCACTCTAGCTAGGCGACAGAGTGAAGCTCTGTCTCAAAAAAAAATATATATATATATATATATATATATTTTCAGAGAAGATGTCTTGTTTTTCAGAGAAGGTGTCTTGCTTTATGTCCAGGCTGTCTGGTCTCAAACTTCTGGCTTCAAGCAATCCTTCTGCCTCAGCCTCCCAA
>CAUYQU010042694.1:0-60113 GCA_963574635.1 Cheracebus regulus
GGGCTGTTTTTTGGTTCCATATGAAATTTAAAGTAGTTTTTTCTAATTCTGTGAAGAAGCTCAATGGTACCTTGATGGGAATAGCATTGAATCTGTAAATTACTTTGGGCAGTATGGCCATTTTCATGATATTGATTCTACCTACCCATGATCATGAAATGTTTTTCCATCTGTTTGTGTTCTTCTCTGATTTCCTTGAGCAGTGATTTGTAGTTCTCCTTGAAGAGGTCTGTCACATCTCTTATAGGTTGTATTCCTAGGTATTTTATTCTCCTTGTAGCAATTGTGAATAGGAGTTCATTCATGATTTGGCTCTCTGTTTGTCTGTTATTGGTGTATAGGAATGCTTGTGATTTTTGCACATTGATTTTATATCCTGACACTTTGCTGAAGTTGCTTATCAGCTTCAGGAGATTTTGGGCTGAGACAATGGGGTTTTCTAAATATACAATTATGTCATCTGCAAACAGAGACAATCTGATTTCCTCTCTTCCTATTTGGATATTCTTTATCTCTTTCTCTTGCCTGATTGCCTTGGCCAGAACTTCCAATACTGTTAAATAGGAGTGGTGAGAGAAGGCAAACTTGTCTTGTGCTGGTTTCCAAAGGAAATGCTTCCAGCTTCTGCCCATTCCATGTGATATTGGCTGTGGTTTGTCTTAAATAGCTGTTTTTATTTGGAGATACATTCCATCAATACCTAGTTTATTGAGAGTTTTTAGCATGAAGGGTGTTAAATTTTATCAAAGCCCTTTTCTGCATCTATTGAGATAATTATGTGGTTTTTGTCATTGGTTCTGTTTATGTGATGGGTTATGTTTATTGGTTTCTGTATGTTGAACCAGCCTTGGATCCCAAGGATGAAGCCAACTTGATTGTGGTGGATAAGCTTTTTAATGTGCTGTTGGATTTGGTTTGCAGTATTTTATTGAGGATATTTGCATCAATGTTCATCAGGAATATTGGCCTGAAATTTTCCTTTTTTTCCGTGTCTCTGTCAGGTTTTGGCATCAGGATGATGCTGGCCTCATAAAAACAGTAGGGAGGAGTCCCTCTTTTTCTATTGCTTGGAATAGTTTTAGAAGGAATGGTACCAGTTCTTCTTTGTACCTCTATTAGAATTTGGCTGTGAATCCGTCTGGTCCTGGGCTTTTTTTTGTTTGGTAGGCTATTAATTATTGCCTCAATTTCAGAACTTGTTATTGGTCTATTCAGAGATTTGACTTATTGGTTAAGTCTTGGGAGAGTGTGTGTGTCCTGGAATTTATCCATTTCTTCTAGATTTTCTACTTTCTGTAGAGGTATTTATAGCCTTCTCTGATGGTGGTTCGTATTTCTGTGGAATCAGTGGTGATATCCCCTTTATCATTTTTATCGTGTCTACTTGATTCTCCTCTCTTGTCGTCTTTATTAGTCTGGCTAGCAGTCTATCTATTTTGTTAATCTTTTCAAAAAAACCAGTGTTAGATTCATTGATTTTTTTCCCCCATGGGTTATTTGTGTCTCTATTGCCTTCAGTTTGGCTCTGATCTTAGTTATTTCTTGTCTTCTGCTAGCATTTGAATTTTTTTGCTCTTGCTTCTTTAGTTATTTTAGTTGTAGTGTTAGGGTGTTGATTTTAGATCTTTCCTGCTTTCTCCTGTGGGCATTTAGTGCTATAAGTTTTCCTCTAAATGCTGCTTTAGCTGTGTTCTAGAGATTGTGGTACGTATGTCTTTGTTCTCATTGGTCCCAACAAACTCATTATTTCTGCCTTAATTTTGTTATTTATCCAGTAGTCATTCAGGAGCAGGTTGTTCAGTTTTCAGGCAGTTGTTCAGTTTTGAGTGAGTTTCTTAATCCTGAGTTCTAAATTGATTGCACTGTGGTCTGAGAGACAGTTTTGATTTCCATTCTTTTGCATTTGCTGAGGAGTGTTTTACTTCCAATTATGTGGTCAATTTTAGGATAAGTGTTATGTGGTGCTGAGAAGAATGTATATTCTGTTGATTTGGGGTGGAGAGTTATGTAGATGTCTATTGGGTCTGCTTGGTCCAGAGCTGAGTTGAAGTCCTAAATATCCTTGTTAATTTTCTGTCTCATTGATCTGTCTAATATTGACAGTGGGTCTTAAAGTCTCCAACTATTATTGTGTGGGAGTCTAAGTCTCTTTGTAGGTCTCTAAGAACTTACCTTATGAACCTGGGTGCTCCTATATTGAGTGCATATATATTTAGGATAATTAGCTCTTCTTGCTGCATTGATCCCTTTACCATTATGTAATGCCCTTCTTTGTCTTTTTTTTTTTTTTTTTTAACCTTTATTGGTTTTATCAGCCACTAGGACTGCAGTCCCTGCTTTTTTCTTTTCTTTCTTTCCATTTGCTTGGTAAATATTCCTTCATTTTTTTATTTTTAGCTTATATGTGTCTTTGCACGTGATACGGGTCTCCTGAATATAGCACACTGATGGGTCTTGAATATTTATCCAATTTGCCCATCTGTGTCTTTTAATTGGGGCATTTAGCCTGTTTACATTAAGGTTAATCTTGTTATGTGTTAATCTGATCCTGTCATTATGATGCTAACTGGTTATTTTTCCCATTAGTTGATGCAGTTTCTTCATAGTGTCTATGGTCTTTACAATTTGGTATGTGTTTTCAGTGGCTGGTACTGGCTTTTTCTTTCCATATTTAGTGCTTTTTTTTTTTAGGAGTTCTTGTAAAGCAGGTCTGGTGGTGCCAAAATCCCTCAGCATTTGCTTGTCTGTAAAGGATTTTATTTCTCCTTCACTTATGAAGCTTAGTTTGTCTGGATATGAAATTCTGGGTTGAAAATTCTTTTCTTGAAGAATGTTGAATGTTGGCTCCCACTCTCTTCTGGCTTGTAGGGTTTCTGTGGAGAGATCCGCTGTTAGTCTGATGGGCTTCCCTTTGTGGGTAACCTGACCTTTTTCTCTGGCTGCCCTTAACATTTGCTTCTTCATTTGAACCTTGGTGAATCTGACAATTATGTGTCTTGGGGTTGCTCTTTTCAAGGAGTATCTTTGTGGTGTTTTCTGTATTTCTGGAATTTGAATATTGGCCTGTCTTGCTAGGTTGGGGAAGTTCTCCTGGATAATATCCTAAAGAGTGCTTTCCAACTTGGTTCCATTCTCCCCATCACTTTCAAGTACACCAATCAAACTTTGGTTTGGTCTCTTCACATAGTCCCATATTTCTTGGCGGCTTTTTTCTTTCCTTTTTTTTCTTTATTCTTGTCTTCATGCTTTATTTCATTAAGTTTGATCTTCAATCTCTGATATCCTTTCTTCCACTCGATTGATTTGGCGGTTGATACTTGTTAATGCTTCACAAAGTTCTCAGGCTGTGTTTTTCAGTTCCATCAGGTCATTTATGTTCTTCTCTAAATTGGTTATTCTAGTTAGCAATTCATCTAGGCTTTTTTCCAGGTTCTTGGCTTCCTTGCACTGGGTTAGAATATGCTCCTTTAGCTTGGAGTTTGTTATTACTCACCTTCTGAAGCCTACTTTCATCAAGTCATCAAACTCATTCTTTGTCCAGTTCAGTTCCCTTGCTGGCAAGGAGCTGTGATCCTTTGGAGGAGAAGAGGTGTTCTGATTTTTTGAATTTTCAGGCTTTTTGCACTGGTTTTTCCTCATCTTCGTGAATTTGTCTAACTTTAGTCTTTGATGTTGGTAACCTTTGGAAGGCATTTTTAGTGGTTGTCCTTTTTGTTGATGTTGAGGCTACTGCTTCTTGTTTGTTAGTTTTCCTTCTAATAGTCAGGCCCCTTTGCTACAGGCTTGCTAGAGTTTGCTAGAGGTTCACTCTAGACCGTTTGCCTGGTTATCACCAGAGGAAGCTGCAGAACAGCAAAGATTACTGCCTGCTCCTTCTTCTGGAAGCTTCGTCCTAGAAGGGCACCTGCCAGATGCCAGCTGGAGCTCGTCTGTATCAGGTGTCTGTTGACCCCTGCTGGGAGCTGTCTCCCCATCGGGAGGCATGTCAAGAAGACCCACCTGAGGAGGCAGTTTGTCCCTTAGCAGAGCTTGAGTGCTGTGCTGGGAGGTCCGCTGTTCTCTTCAAAGCCAGCAGGCAGGAACATTTAAGTCTGCTGAAGCTGTGCCCACAGCCACCCCTTCCTCCAGGTACTCTGTCTCAGAGAGATGGGAGTTTTATCTCTAAGCCCCTTACTGGAGCTGCTGCCTTTCTTTCAGAGATTCCCGACCCAGGGAGGAGGAATCTAGAGAGGCAGTGTAGCTACAGTGGCTTTACGGCTCTGCAGTGGGCTTAACCCAGACCGAACTTCTACATGGCTTTGTTTACACTGTGAGGGGAAAACCACCTACTCAAGCCTCAGTAATGGTGGACGTCCCTCTCCCCACCAAGCTCAAGCATCCCAAGTCGACTTCAGACTGCTGTGCTGGCAGCAAAAATTTCAAGCCAGTGGATCTTAGCTTGCTGGGCTCTGTGGGGGTCAGATCTGCTGAACAACACCACTGGGCTCCCTGGCTTCAGACCCGTTTCCAGGGGAGTGAATGGTTCTGTCTCACTGCCATTCCAAGCAACACTGGCGCATGGGGAAAAAAAAATTGCAGCTAGCTAGGTGTCGGCCCAAATGGCTGCCCAGCTTTGTGCTTGAAACCCAGGGCCCTGGTGGTATAGGCACCCGAGGGAATCTCCTGGTCTGCAGGTTGTGAAGACTGTGGGAAAAGCGTAGTATCTGTGCCAGAGTGCACTGTTCCTTAAGGCACAGTCCCTCATGGCTTCCCTTGGCTAGGGAGTTCCCCAACCCCTTGTGCTTCCCAGGTGAGGCAACACCCTACCCTGCTTCGGCTCACCCTCTGTGGGTTGCACCCACTGTCCAACCAGTCCCAGTGAGATGATCCGGGTACCTCAGTTGGAAATGCAGAAATCACCCACCTTCTGCGTTGGTCTTCCTGGGAGCTGCAGACCACAGCTGTTCCTATTCTGCCATCTTGCCTAGGCACCCAAATCAGTGATACACTCTTAATCATGGCCTGGTATACTTTTACTCATGGCCATCCCATGTATTCTAAATTAACACTATATCATTCCTTTTAGTCTAGAACTTGAAAATTCTTTCCTAGACATGTTTCTTATCAAACCAGATAACTCCAGTATGCATCCAGAAGAAATTTTTCTTTTGAATCATAAAATACGTTTATTTAGCTCGTTACTTGCATTTCTTGCCCTTTGCTGCATTATTTTTGACACCCTGGGAAAGAAGTCTACAAAATTCATTATTGCTCAAGTGCAACTTTATCATTCCTTTCCCTTCCTCACTCACAAAGCCTTCAATGGAAAGTTATTTTTATTTTTGTGCTTACATAAACAACTATTTGATCCCCAAATCCTTTAACAAAAGTATTTAATTTCTGGCTGATGGAGGAAATATTATAGGGCACAGTGATAGTCCCAAGAAGAGCCACATCCACTGTGAATAGCCAGAAAGCCAGGACATTGATCTGGGAATACTTTTGAAAAGTTAATGGATTCTTAAACAAAATAAGTTGAATTGCAAATTCACCCAGGCCATACACTTCAAATGGTTCATGATTGGCAAATTAAAAAAAAAAATGTGGTTCGGAATGGTAATTAAATATATAACTTGTGATACTTCGTTTTCTCTGCTATTTTTTTCATACTGTAATTTAGTTTCTAAAAATGAGACCCATAAAAACTTCCCAGAGTTAGAGGCTTTTCGTTTTTTTGGTTTGTTTGCTCTTTGTTTTTTACCCTTTCTAAGAAATACATTAAGCTTCTTAATGAATTATTCCTGTTAATTTGGAAAGAATAACAATTTAATCTCATGCATGCACTTGTGAGCTATGCAAGGTAAAATAATAATAATATTTACTTTGGGTTGTCTCTAGATAATTTTTCCTTCGTGAGTTTCTTTCATTTCACACTGTTTATTTTTGAAATACTTGGACACCTAGAAGAAGGGAAAAAAAGATCAAAAGTCTTAAACTCTCTGACCCAGTTAAACAAACCTGTAGTAAAAATAAAAAATATTGGTAAATTTGATGGTGCTTATTTACCATGCACAACTATTTTTTCTTTCTCTCTCTCTCTCTCTTTTGATATACAGAAGAAACTATTGTAGAATTCTTTAAACATCAAGTTCCTTTAGAGAATTTTAATTGAATAGTGTATGTGCACACTTGACTTATAGGCACCTTCTCAAAGACACACCTGAGGGTTATTTGAAAATTTATATCAGTGTTTTATGAAGTGTTACTGTGATACAAATGTAATATGTTATAACTGGAGACAGAAAGTCGACTACATGTAAATTTAGATTATGAAACTAAGGCAGACAGGCAGATGCAGGTCTGCATCAAAGTTCAAGGGTCTTGAAATTGCATGGACCAAATTACATCTTAAAATAATAATGTATGGCACAGAAAGACAGATGGCTAAGACATATTATGAAAGCAAGAAAGGAAATGTGTCAAGATAAGAGAAATACCAAATTTTCCTTAACTCTAACGGCTGATGAAATTTACACGAAGAAATGATAAGCTTGCGTGTTGAAGTTGGACGATAGTGTATGCATATGTTATGCACTGTGTGTTATAACATTGTAGACCAAAGTTCAGCTAAATATATGTAAAACAAGGGGAATTTAATTTACATTTCCAGTTGAGGTAAATGAAATGAAGTATTTATATACTTTCTGGATATAATTAAATATATCAAATATTTCTAGGTTAAAAAACCTTTGAATTCTTGGAAATAAAACTACAGTACCTGTCAAATATTTTGTAAGGTTTGACTTTCAACTCTGCTTTAGAATAGGGAGGAGCGGCAATGACATTTTTCGACATTTTGTTGTCAAGGTGGGAAGTTCTCTCATTTATTTTTAAAGGCTGGTAAGGATTTCAGAATTTTCTAGAGCCTACATGTAAAAATCTGTAGCTATAACCTGAATTCTGGGTTGCAAGAATATGTCTAGAGTAAAATTACTCAAAGTGTAGCTCAGTCTCCTACACAATAAGTTCAAATATTAAGATTCACATTTTAAAAACATTGATTGTTATTCGATATTACTACAATAATCCAAGAAAAGGATCACTTTTCTAACCATTTGGTTTTATTGTATCTTACAAATGCTGGTCTGCAATGGATGGGAATTAAAATGACACCATCACTACCAACAACTCGTCCTTCACCACAGAGAGTTTGAGAATCACTGTCTAGAACTGAACTTCATAAATGGGAACACAGCAAGATGCAGGGATTCCTGTTTCTACTGCAGGAACAGCTGTTTGGATGTGGTCCAGGTTGCTCTGAAAAGCTTTGGGTGATATTAGAGCCAGACATGAAACGGCATTTCTGAAAAAAAAAGTAAAAGCATGAAGCTCACTGGTTGTATTTGCATCCCACTTAACCATGAGCATTTTTTACAGAATTGTTTTATAAATAAAACCAGCATCTGCTCTGACCTGCAGCATTTGATTTTAGTAGGAGCACATTTTTTTACTTTGCTTCGTCCAAACAAGCAGAGGCCAAGCAAGAGGAACTTCGCATACCCAAGAAGAGATTGTTTTCTACTCTTGAGAATAAGTATCAATAGGGTAAAAAGGTTCACGTGGTACAGTCCTGTGGCATAGAGGAGAAAGGCCAGACAAGATTCTTGGGGTTTCAGTATGGCTCTTTTCTCAATAGTTATACATGGGCCTCAGTTTTCTCATCTGTAAAATGAATGTGATGATACCCCTTGCTTCAAAAGGTGGTAGTGAAGATTAAGTGAATTATAGATTGAGAATTCCTAATCTTAAAATTCAAAATCTGAAATGCTTCAAAGTCCAAAACGTTTTGAGCACTGACATGACACTACAAGTGGAAAATTTTACTGAGAATTAACACAAACTTTGTTTTATGCACAAAATCATTAAAAATGTTACATAAAATTATCTTCAGATCATGTATATGACGTTTATATGAAATGTAAATGAATATTGTGTTTAGACTTGGGTCTAATACCCAAGAAACCTCATTATGCAACTACAGATATTTCCTAATCTAACAAAATCTCAAATCCAAAGCACTTCTAGTCTCAAGCATTTCTGATAAGGGTTACTCAATCTGCATATGCTGTATTAGAATGCTTAGAGCAGCACCTGGCACATAATAAGTGCTAGGTAAGGGAGGCCTATTACTATAAATCACAGCATCTGCTTCCTGGCAAGCTAATGAGTCTTCCAAAATAGACACACTGTTTTTTAATAGTCCACATGCTAAATTTAATTGGTTAGTTCCAAGGCCATGTGCTTCTCAATTTGAGAGAAGATTATTTAACATCAACATTGGTGGTTTGCTAGATGGACAGATTGAAATGAATGCCCAGGCTCTGCTCCAGAGGGGTTACATTTAAGAGAAACCCCCTGAGGGAAGCTATGTTGATGGAATAATACAAGTCAGGGCAACTCCAATTCTTCTTTTACACGTTGTTAGTGCCAGGGTCGTCTAACTCACTCTGGAATAAAGCAGAGCTCCTTTTTAAGTATCTCCTTCTCAGGACCCCGAGTCCACACATCAATTCAGACCTGTACATTTCAATGGCCCTTTCCTATGAGGATCGAAATCATATTAATCTGGTATAAAATCACCTAATTCAGATTTCCTTGTTTCGTATTTAAAATATTACTTTTAAGAGCTTAGCAATATCTTAGCAACAGCTGCTTCTGAGTTCAACTCGAGGCTTTCTAGGGCTTATTCAATGATTTATAGGTTTCTTTCTTCATCCAGAAGGAGATAGCATCGCCCTTTGCCTGCTGGCATTTTACCCAGCACTTGAATTGAAAAGTAACTCCAGCTGTCCTGGTCTTGTGACTCCCTTAAACCCGTTTGAGTCAGTTCTTACATCCTAGCACTTTTCCAGCCGCGATTAAGTTCTTTAAATGGCCCAGTGATGGGCCAGCTTCTCACTCCTGGAGCACAGACAGAAAGTTTTGTGGTTTCAGCACTGAGAACATGTGGCTTTTCTGGTACATACAATTCTTTCGAGGTGGCAGAGCTCATACAGCTGCTGCATGGTGCCTTGCACTCACACTTGTGTGATGACCCCACTACTGCATTTTTTTGGGGGGAAGCCTTTTAGACACAGAATGATGGTGATTCTAGATTGAGGGAGACAGCTCCTTTCAGAAATAAAAAAGCTGCAGCATTTTTTAGCATTGCTGGTAAATATGCTTCAACTCAAGAAAACTTGGCTTTGATGTGTGGTTCTGTTGCTTTTGGCTAGGATCCATTCTTTCTAACTGAAAGAAGAAAATGTTGGGGTCTGATTATCTCTGAAGGAGGAAATAATGGAAGGCTGACTTTGCAAAAAGATACTTAAGTAAAATAAAACATGATAAGCAGCAGGCTGGATTACGGAATGAACTCTCCCAATCCATAAACACCTGCTATCTAAACAGACCATTATTCTCTTTTCTGGATACTTTACAAATGCCAAGAAGATGTTGAGAGAATATTCCTTAGAGCTTAAGAGCTTCAAATTTAAACCTTCTGTATTAATTGATTACAAACTAAGGGTTACTATAATGGGAATTTCAGGGAGAAATGCTTTTGCATGAATGCCCTTTCTTTGCTCCTCACTCTCAAAGCACATCTCTTTGCTTTTGATTATTTCAAAATGCCTAAAGTCATGCTCCATTAGCAAATCAGTGGAAGCAGGGGTCTCTCTAAGACCACGGTCGTTTGCTTTTTTTTGTTCAGGTTATGGTGCCTGGAAGCCAGAACAATCTCCTTCTGAAGTCTTTGCTTCCTGATACTGAATACAAAGTCACAGTGACTCCCATCTACACAGATGGAGAAGGCGTCAGTGTCTCTGCCCCTGGAAAAACCTGTAAGTTGAAGCTTTCTCCGTTTGGATATAATCCAACTCACTAATTGGAAATGCTTGTCCCCTGCAATGCACCCTGAAAGATACAGTAGATTGTAGTGAAGAAACAAAAAGATTTGGAAACAGCAAATCTGTCTGCATCCTGTCATTACACACACAAGCTGTGTGACTTTGAGCACATTGCTTAACTGTTCTGGGCTGCAGTTTCCTTTTCTGTGGAAGTGAAGACATGAAAAACCACTACATCTTTCTCTTCCAGTATTTAATTCATCAAGATTCTGCTGATTCATCAAAATGTATCCTACATGCCTAATTTCTCTTCATCTAACAGGTGCACTCTAGTCCAAATCACACTTTGTCTTTTATTTTTATTTTATTTATCTATTCTTAGTTCCATAGGTTTTTGGGGAACAGGTGGTATTTGGTTACATGGATAAGTTCTTTAGTGGTGATTTGTGAGATTTTGGTACACCCATCAGCCGAGCAATATACACTAAACCCTACTTGTCGTCTTTTGTCCCTTATCCCCTTCCCACCCTTTCCCTGGAGTCCCCAAAGTCCACCACCATATCCATTTTATTCCTTTATCTTCATAGTTTAGCTCCCACTTATGAGTGAGAACATACGGTGTTTGGTTTTCCACTTCTGAGTTACTTCACTTAAAATAAGTCTCCAATCCTATCCAGGTGGCTGCAAATGCCATTAATTCATTCCCTTTTATGCAAACCACACTCTTTCTTATCCAGATGAGTGTACTGGCCTCCTGTCAAGTCTTCCTGCTTCCACTCATGCCATCCCCAGTTCTTCTCATAGCAGTTTGAGGAAGTTTTCAGCAGATAAATAATCTGCACCTCTGTTTTAAGCCTCCAAATGGCTTCTCACTGTACCCAGGATAAAATCCTATGCCCTTCCTATGCCTTACAAAGATCGTTCTAACACCTGGAACCTGCTGAGCTCTTTGATCTCCCCTTCTAGCCATTTCCCTGGCCATACCCACAGCCATACCTCCCCTCCTGCTCTCCACTGGACTCTTTGAAGTTGTTCCTGCCTTAGGCCCCATGCTCTAGAGATTCCTTCTACATGGAATAGGCTTTCCCAGATGTTTGCATGTGACAATTTTTCTGGTCATCCTGGTCTCAGCTCAATGTCACCTCCTCAGACTTTTCTGGCCACCCCATGCAAAGTAGCCCCCACTGTCTATGATATTGTCCTTTTTTGTTTGTTGCTTTGGGTCACATCATGGCAGTAATTACTCTCTGGTATTTTCTTAATTATTCATGTATTTGCTCACTGTCTGTCCCCCATCCCTGGAAGGCAAGCATCATGAGAACCTGGGGCCTCATTAGTACTGTTCACCTCTGCATGCCAAGCTCCTATAGTGCTGGGTGGCACAGAGGAGGCATCGGGCAACAATTGTTTAAGATGGGTTGGCCATGGTTGTCAAATGAGAAAGATGCATTTGACCCTTGGTTAAAATACAGAGTCTTCATTTTCTTTATTATTGATGTGATTGTCTATACTTGCATAAAGACTGCTCTAGACCTAATGGCTTAAAACAGTGACTTTTTTTTTTTTTTAATCACATCTCACAATTGTGTGGGTCAGGAAATTAGGCAGGACTTGCTGGGAAATTCTCCACATGGGATTGATTAGTGTCACCTGGTGGTATTCACTTGAGGGTTGGGCTGGTCTGGAAGGTACAGGGCAACTTTACCCACATGCCTGGTGTTTTGCTGGGGGTGGTGAGCAGGCTGGACCCAGGTGTGTCTGTCTGTCTATCTGTCTGTCTGTCTCTGTCTGTTTCTCTCTCTCTATCTCCATTAGTCTTAAAGCTTCTCCATGTGGTCTTTCCAGCAGAGCAGTCATATTTCTTACATGTCAGCTCAGGACTGTAACAGCAAAAGTTCCAAGAGGCAGAAAATGAAAACTCCAGTGTCACTTCTGCTGTGGTCTATTTATTGGTTGGTAGTGATAGAACCTACCCAGATTCAAAGAAACAGTCATCACCCCACCTGTCAATGGAAGGAGTGTCGAAAACTCTGTGACCATCTTTATCTATCGTAATTACCAAATAGTGGCATGTGGCTAGTTTCAAAATGGTGTCAAGGGCTGAATTCTGTACCTGGGCACCTAAGTGTGGCGTTTTCAACTAAGTCTGTGAAAATCATTAAAATTCTGAAGCCCAGAGTCCTGATTCTGCTCAGCTGGGTAAATAGGTATCATCTCCTCATTTAACAGTGCTGACATCTCTCCCTCCTCCTGTGCTTATGCCATGTGCCTCCACCCAGACTCCCACCAAGCCTGTACAGTTTGCTAAAGGTCACCCAGAGTATTGTGAGCTCTCGGAGCTGCTATAGTTTTTTTCCCCAGGGGACATGAGGAAGGAGAGAAGGAAAACAGAAGAGCAGACCTATAGGGAGATTTCAAACTTTTCACTCTACCTTTACCAGTATATTGGCATCTTGATTTGGTCTGTGCATTGGAATTTCTAGCGTACGTTGGTATGTTGCTGCTAAATAAATGTTTGAAAACAAAACCCACAGATTTAAGCAACAATTAAAGAAAACATCAAGTAATATTTACCTATCAAGGTAAATACTTGCTATTATTTATTTGTCTTTAAATAAAATATTTAAAGATTATCACTATGGAAATAGAGCTTAAATCTTGTTACAGAAATGCTGTTACATCCTAACAATCTCTATATGGTCAAATTATTTTGAAGTGTTAGTGGATGATCTAAGCAGTGATTAAGCAGTGGCCAACACAACTAAGTTTTATCAACAACAAAATGATAATGACAAAACTTATAAACATTTACAATAGTCATCCATATAAATGACTGTCATGTTTTGATAAAAAATGGATAAGCAATAATATAAAACTTCAAACAATATAGGAAATATGAAGATGAAAGCAAAAAAAATTAGAATTTTACCTCTGAGAATAATCAGCATTAACGTTGTATGAACATGCCCCCAATATTGCTGTTCACATATGCTTAGTATAGCAGAATGGCATGGAGACAGACATTTCTAATAAACATGAGTCAATTTGATTATACTTAAAATTGAAACTAATGAAAAGGGAACCCAAATGATATTGAAAGACTTGTAAATGTCAGATAAAAGTGTTTTGTCACAAGGGCAATTATTTTCCATATATTTAATATTGAAGGCCAGACACGGTGACTCACGTCTGTAATCCCATCACTTTGGGAGGCCAACGTGGGCGGATCACCAGGTCAGGAGACTGAGACCATCCTGGCTAACATGGTGAAACCTCATGTCCACTAAAAATACAAAAAATTAGCCAGGCGTGGTGGCCACGCCTGTAGTCCCAGCTACTCGGGAGGCTGAGGCAGGAGAATCACTTGAACTCAGGAGAAGGAGGTTGTAGTGAGCCAAGATTGAACCACTGGGCTCCAGCCTGGGTGTCAGAAAGAGACTCTGTCTCAAAAAAAAAAAAAAAAAAGAAAGAGAAAAGAAAACAACCACGGATTCTCAAAGGCTTCTCGTTGTGTGTTTCAATGCAATTTCACTTTTAAATATTTTTAATTTTATTGGATGATATCTTAGATTTTGGTGACAATAGTATAGGACATAAAGAAGGAAATTACACTGAATCCCTGTTTTTCCTTTTCTTTTCTGCTCAGTGCCATCCTCGGGGCCCCAGAACTTGCGGGTGTCTGAGGAATGGTATAACCGGCTGCGCATTACGTGGGATCCCCCATCTTCCCCAGTGAAGGGCTATAGAATTGTCTACAAACCTGTCAGTGGTAAGTAGTGCTTTGTAAATAATACTGATACCATGAGTAGTCACTTAAAATGTCTTTTAAGATAAATTGTTTTCTTATAACAATTTATGTTTGCTTGTATTTTTTAAAAAGTAGGGAGAACCTCTTGCTTGTTTTAGTATGGTTAGTGATAGGGTAGATGTTATCAGGATGTTGAAGCTATGACATCACATAAAAAACTATTGGGCACAACAATTAGAAGAATATATATTGGGTATATAACTGACCTAATCATATCCTAGACCAGAAACCAACCTAAGGATACCTTGACTTTATAGGAATAGGAAGCTTTAAGTTCAATGAAGATATAAGTTCTAAACATTTGGAATCTCTAATTTCAAAGTTCTCTTTTACCTCTTATTTTTTGGATTAATTGGAAAAATTTTATTTACCAACTTCTTAGTCTCCCCAGTTTGGAAACTATAGGGGGAAAAAAACTCATTATGGTAGTAAAATGCTTTTCCACCAGTCTGTTAGCCACCTCCATAAAGGGATCGCCCTCACCTCAACCTCCCACAACATTTTATCTTGAAGGCATGAGAATGATCCACATAGAAAGCAATCATGCCCTTGGTCTGTATGCCTGTGAAGAGGAGAACGTGTGCACTAGCACCTCTTACACTACCATCTGCCCATTCTTAGCAATCTCACGAAGTTTAAACAGGAGACTAAAATCAACGTTATTAGGGTCTTCTCAGTTTTCTAGACCTGGGCCCTGCAGTACTGTAGTTGTTCAGCAGAAAGGGCATCTCGAATCATTTTTCTTAATTTGGGAGGAAAATCACGGTGGCTCATGCCTGTAATCTCAGCCCTTTGGGAGGCTGAAGAGGGTGGATTGCTTGAGACCAGCCCAGGCAACATGGCAAGACCTCGTCACTACAAAAAATGCAAACATTTGTCAGGTGTGGTGGCATGCACCTGTAGTCCCAGTTACCTGGGAGGTTGAGGTGGGAGAATCGCCTGAGCCCAATATGTCAAGGCTTCAGTGAGCTGTGATCACACTACTGCACTCCAGCCTGAGCAACAGAGCAAAACCCTGTCCCAGATAATAATAATAATAAACCATAAACACTTTCTGCCTTCAAAAACTTCATTAGTCTCAACCTTTTATCTGAGATGCAGTTCTTGCCCCATATCAATTTTCAGGCTTTTCTATTCTGTCCAATTATCCAGGTGCTATTGTCTTCAGGCCCAAAAGACAAATACTCCCACCTCCAGTTTCTCCAGACAAACATCCTTATAAACCAGGAAAATAAAATAGTAAGACTAGAACATGGATGCACTAGCCTGCTCCAGGCTCATTGTTTGGGACCCATCCCCAGTGTTTTTGTCTCTTTGCTTGAAGAGACATGTGTTTGCTTGAAGGCCTGAAGCATGTGTTAATTTGCAAGACAGTCTTGCTTAATTTGTTCTTTGGATCATTTTACAAATACTGATCAGGCTTTCTAAGCACAAAAAGCTTTGTTTTAGGCCAGTGGTTCTCAGTTGATGTCATCTGCCCTCCAAAAGAGACATTTTTTATTGTTATAACTGGCAAGAGAGGACTTGCTCCTGGAATCTAATGGGTACTGCCAAACATCCTACAGTTGACAGTACTCTTCTGCCCCAGAATAAAGAATTATTCAGTCCCAAATACTGATAGTGCTAAGGCTGAGAAATCCTGTTCTAGGCCAAGTGGGAGAAATACACATGTATGGTCATTTGCATTATACGTGTGGGGCATGGGAAAATTGCTACTCAGTTAACACATACAAAGAGAAACATAAATGTATTGTTGGAAGGGGGCTTCTGGAGGAAAGTGATGAGTATTTTGAGAACTGGTAACTAACTTAAAGCTCTTAAAGAATAAGCATGTATGGGAGGAGGCAGGAGATAAATATATTTGTATAGGCTTTAGCAAGGAATGTGTTTAATGCTTCATTAAAGACCCCACTAGATTGAAAAAGAGGTGAAAACATAAAGGCCTGAAAATGCTAGCTAAGCCAGGGCCTTGGAATAAGAGCATTATCTGTCTGGTATTAAATATCCTAAAAGGAGCAGATAAAACTGCAGTGGTAACATTGATGCTGGTTGACGAAGTGGCAAGGTATGGCCTGGTCTCCAGGATAAAATTTGCTATGACTGTCACTTGCGTGCCTGCTGGGAACAAAGTTGGTTACCTTAGAAGGGACAATTGAGAATTCTTTCTTTCTTTCTTTTTTGTTTTTTGAGATGTCATTTCACTCTTATTGCCCAGGCTGGAGTGCAATGGGGTGACCTCAGCTCACTGCAACCTCCAACTCCTGGGTTCAAGCAATTCTCCTGCCTCAGCCTCCAGAGTAGCTGGGAGTACAGGCATGCTCCATGACACCCAGCTCATTTTGTACTTTTAGTAGAGATGGGGTTTCTCTATGTTGGTCAGGCTGGTCTTGAAATCTTGAACTCCTGACCTCAGGTGATCCACCTGCCTTGGCCTCCCAAAGTGCCAGGAATACAGGTGTGAGCCGCTGCGTCCAGCCGAGAATTATTTCTTTAATTGGACAAATTCCTCAATTGCCTATTGCAGCATAGTACATAACTATATAGCAGATGGTAGACTGTGAGGTGGACCAATTTCTTTGAATAAGCACAAGGATAAAACTATATTTGGGGAAAGGATGAGGTCCCTAAAAATAATCTTTAGCACAGCAGTTTTTAGAGCTAGATGAGACCAGATTCAAACCTCAACGCTGCTGTCTGCTTGCCGTATAACCCTAGGCAACTGAAAAGCAGTTGAGTGAGTACAATTTGACTAAGAGTGCCTCTGTTTTTCCATATTTTGTTGTAACTAAAATATATACTCTTTCTTCTTTAGTTCCTGGCCCAACACTGGAAACGTTTGTGGGAGCTGACATTAACACCATTCTTATCACAAACCTCCTCAGCGGAATGGACTACAATGTGAAGATATTTGCCTCCCAGTCCTCAGGCTTCAGCGATGCCCTGACAGGCATGGTGAAAACATGTAAGAGTCATGTCCGGTGGCCTCAGCCGCACGTGGGGTTTTGCTGCTTTGTTTTCACTATAACTTGTTACTCAACCCCTGCTTCCATTTGGTCGTTCATTTTTCCTTTGCTCCGCATTGCCCTTTCTGGATGGTGTTACATGGAAAGAAAGGTGTGCTGTTTATTCCGGGTAGTTCAAAGTCCTGGTTGGCAGGTGGGATGTCAGTACCTTGCCTTGAAATACCCTTGATGACTGCAGATGGGATTTCCTTCTGGAAAGTCTGTTGGCATTTTTCAAACGAGGTGAAATTTTCCAAACAGCCTGTAGCCCGAGATGGCCAATGTCAAAAGTTGGAGCAGGAGGAAGTTTGTCTTTTCTCAGAGCGGTCACTCCACCCCCTTGCACATGCACACACGCCATCCATCAAAAGTACATGCCACGCCCCTCTAAGGACTTCCTTCTCTAGCCTTTTAAGGGTTTTCATGTTGTCTGCACACCATCTGGGACTTCTCATTGGCATACACCACTCCCAGACGCCCAGGCAGTAATGCAGTGTTTTCCAAATTCCAGCACGTATGTTCCATATTCCTGAAGTTTGTTATATCTCTGCATGATCTTTTTAATATATTTATTTGGATTGACTTATAGTTTTTGACCTAAATCCTCTTCAAAATCCATGTCATTACCCTAAACTGCAGATCAGTATTTTTATTAACATATTTTAAAAAATTTTCTCCTCTACTAGCTTTTTAGTTAGATATTTCAAATTTTTATAGATATCCTAGAGATTTCAATATGAATCCTTAGCTTATTCCAGTCTACCTTAAATTACTGCTTTTTTTTTTTTGCTTGAGACTGAGTTTAGCTGTGTCACCAGGCTAGACTGCAACCTCTGCCTCTCCAGTTCAAGCGATTCTCCTGTCTCAGCCTCTCAAGTAGCTGGGATTACAAACATGTACCACTATGCCCAGCTAATTTTTGTGTTTTTAGTAGAGATGGAATTTCACCGTGTTGGCCAGGATGGTCTCGATTTCCTGACCTCGTGATCTGCCCACCTCGGCCTCCCAAAGTGCTGGGATTATAGATGTGAGCCACCACACCTGGTCAAATTACTGCTTTTATGGCTTAAGAATTTTTAACAGTGTATGATACCTTCTTCCTTTTTGCTACTGTTTTTCTGTCTATTTTGTAATTCGATTTTAAACTACCTAAGATATTATGATTGTTGTTTCAAATACCCACTGTTCTTTCATTTTTTCTAGCTTAAGGCATAATTGGCAAATAAAAATGTTATATATTCAAGTTGTAGATGCATAGATCTGCAATCTTCAATGTGATCATCTATGTTTATAATGTGTAATGACCACAAATTATTCTTTTTGAAGTATACATTTTATTTTCTTTTTTGATAGTCAAATGACATCTTTATTATTTTTTATTTATTTAAAAAATTTCAGTAGCCTTTGGGATGTAAGTTTTTGGTTACATGGACAAATTCTATAGTGTTGAATTCTGAGATTTTAGTGCACCCATCACTGGAGCACTGTATACTGTACCCAATGTGTAGTCTTTCATCCCTCAGCTCGCTTCCAAATCTCCCCCTCAAATCCCCAAATTCCATTATATCACTCAAGATATTTAGTCACATTTTAAAACACACATTAAAGATAACACATAAATGATGCAAATAAAAGTGGTTTGGCTGTGTGCTCATCAAAATAATCCTGAGTGCAATCAACAGCACATGCCCTGCTCTTGAGATTGTATTCCTGGAATTATCAAAGAGTAAGCCTCAAATCTGCAGCTTGTTAGTGTGGCCTGGGGCAAATTGCTTAACTTTGCTCAGCCCAGGCTTTTTCAATTCTAAAATGAAGATAATAATCATCTTTCAGGCTAATTGTGAGGATTACAGAAAAAATGTATGTAACATGCTTATAATGTGGCAAATATTCAATGAATCACCACTGTTATTGTTGTAATGATTGGGCTTTATGCACTTGGCCTGTATCTTATTCTCATCCCTAATAAATAATTAATCTGATCAATGTTGTCAGTCAAGAGTGGGCTTTGTATTAATCCAGATTCCAACATTTCCCAATTCCTTATAGGGCCAGCCCTGTTATAGCAGAGGCGTCCTGAATTCTCTGTCATGGAATACTTTGAGACCTTAAAGGCTAAATATTGAATAAATTTATCTCAAAAGAAATTGTCTCTATCTTCAACAGACCTAGGAAGCCTTTGACTGTGGTTCTGAGCTCGTGCTTGGCTGTTGATGAGATACTGTTGTGGTTTCACTAATGAAACTTCAAAGTATTTCCCCTGTTGTGCTCCTATAGCAACCTCACAGCCTTCCTTCCTTACACCACAGCATCCCCTGTAGCTGGGATTACAGGTGTACGCTACCACACCCAGCTAATTTTGTAGTTTTAGTAGAGACAGAGTTTCACCATATTGGCCAGGCTGGTCTCAAACTCCTGACCTCAGGTGATCCACCTGCCTTGGCCTTCCAAAGTGGTGGGATTACAGGCGTGAGCCATGGCACCTGGCCCTATGATTTTTTATTGGTCTCTTTTCTCCCTAGTCTTTCTTGTCTTTTTCCATCCTCTTTTCTCTTCTCCCTCTTTAATTCTGTTTCCTCTCTCTTCTCTTCCTTAATAAATATATTGAGCATTCTAAACATATTTTAAAAGACTGAGAGTGTTGAATTGCTTTATGTTCTTGTCCTTAAAATATAAATTAAGTGGGTTTGTTATTTATTCTCTCTCTTTCTCCCAAGCAAAAGAAGACCTCCCACAATGGCAAATAAATTAAGGCATTTAAAAAATATTTTATGTGGTTATATAAATCATTAACATTGATAAAAGTTATATAAATCAGGCTGCATACAATGGCTTATATCTGTAATTCCAGCGCTTTAGGAGGCCAAAGCAGGTGGATCACCCAAGGTCAGGAGTTTGAGACAAGCCCGGCCAATGTGGCGAAACACTGTCTCTACTAAAAATACAAAAGTTAGTCGGATGTGGTGGCGTGCTCCTGTAATCCCAGCTGCTCAGGAGGCTGAGGCAGGAGAATCACTTATACCCAGGAGGTGGAGGTTGCAGTGAGACGAGATTTCTCCACTGCACTCCAGCCTGGGTGACAAGAGTGAGACTTCATCTCAAAAAAAAAAAAAAGTTATATAAATCAATTAACATTAATTTTATTTGTTTTTGTTAGGGGAAAGAGGGATTGTGTGATTGGCTTTAGGGAAAAAAAAGTCTTCTCTCTCTGCTGTAACAGAAAGGAACAATGTAAAGGCGTAAATTGTAGTTAGACAAGATTACTTTTACCATCCTGAAAAGATAATTCTCAGGTAGTTTTATTTTGTGAGTAAGCTGAGAGAGAGGAAATAAGAGCAAATGGTATGAATGGAAGTTAGAGGTCACTAGGAAAAGCAAATATGTTGATTTTTCTGCTCGGATCCAAGTGATAAACACTGGATACCTACTCGTCTGTTGTCTTGGCAAAACAATATTTTATTGCCTCCCCAAACAATCATTTTTGCTTATCACAGTGTTCTAAGATTAGTCAGAACCTATGTATTTTTAAAATAATTTGTGTTATCTGTGTGAAATACTTTTAAAATTTCAAAAGTATGTTCATTCAATTATGTTTTGAAGACCAGTCCTTATGAGAGTGTTCCTGTTTGCAGAACACTTCCGTTTTGTGTATTTTACCCTTCTCTTTTTCAGCCATTTTAGCCATGGCTATCTCATTAGTTGATAAGTACATATTGTATTTACTTCTTAAATTATAAAAGTATTATATGTTTATTGTGTAATATTCAGAAAACACAACTAAATAAAGGGGATAAGATTTAAAATTACTCCAAATTTTTATTTATCCTTTGCATCTGGTCTTTTTCCTATGAACATGTATGTATTTCCTCTTCTATTTAAAATAGCAGACAGGGCCAGGAATGGTGGCTCACACCTGTAATGCCAGCACTTTGGAAGGCTGAGGCAGGCAGATAGCTTAAGCTCAAGAATTTGAGACCAGCCTGAGCAATGTGGTGAAACACTGCCTCTACCTAAAAACAAACAAACAAACAAAATTAGCTGGGTATAGTAGCACATGCATGTGGTCCCAGCTACTCAGGAGGCTGAGGTGGGAGGATTACTGGAGCCCAGGAGGTTGAGGCTGCAGTGAGCTGAGATCAGGCCATTGCACTCCAGCCTGGGCTACAGAGCAAGAACCTTTCTCAAAACAAACAAATAAATAAACAGCAGACAGACCACATCATGAATAATGTTTTGCAATCTGTTTTCTCAAGTGATAAAACATTTATCTTTTGTACACTAACTCATTGTAAATTGATGGATTTCCCAGCTCTGAGTACGTAGCTTTGAATGAAAATTTTCCCAGAAGTTAATTTCAGATTCAGGCATGCTTGTGATGTTGTCTGCAGTGTGACACAGTTATGTTTCTATTTTATTCCAGTGTTCTTGGGTGTTACCAATCTCCAGGCTAAACACGTTGAAATGACCAGCTTGTGTGCTCACTGGCAGGTCCATCGCCATGCCACAGCCTACAGGGTCGTTATAGAATCCCTCCAGGGTAAGTACAATCCATCACTTATGTTTTGTCAAGCATTTGTGTGTTTGGTTCTTTGCACACCTTTGTGGACAACACACAAGTAGTGTCAGACAAGAGCCCTCTTGTCGAGGAAGCAATTTGTATGGGTCAGTCATGCAGCATATGGAGTCAGGCTGGTTGGGTAAGCGAATTACTAACCCTCTGCAAAACTGCCTTTTTCTTATCTAGTAATGGGTATAACCATGGTGATGATTTTTTAGACTTCTGTGAAGATAAAGCTGAGATAGTCCAAGTAAAGCATTTGCAACTGTGCGTTGTGTACTGGAAGCACTCCAAAAATGTTAGCAGCCAGGTAGCCAGGACTAGCATGTGTTAAAATTATATTGTGCTATAATTTTGGTATTCACGTTCTAGGGATCAAGTTTAAATTTAATGTTTTTCTTAGTATTTCTTCTTCTTTGGGGAAAATTGGTGAACAACAAACTCTCATTTCAGAGAAGATGTAATGTACCTACACCATCATGAACAAGTTCTTCAGCCTCACAGTTCTCACATACATCCGTGATTTGGGAGTCTGTTCCGAAGCTGAAACAGTAAAAGTGTCTTACCGTCTTCATTAAAAATATCAAGAACAACAACAAATGGCCGATTCCCCAAAAATGAATATCTAGGGCCAGTTAATCTTCTTTTCACACTATCAGCATGGACACTATTCAGAAGATGAAAACAAATAGAATTATGAAATCAGATTTATATTAACAATAGAAAAGATAATGTCAGCCAGGCGCAGTGGCTCACGCCTGTAATCCCAGCACTTTGGGAGGCCGAGGAAGGAGAACTGTTTGAACCCAGGAGGCAGAGGTTGCAGTGAGCCGAGATTGCACCACTGCAATCCAGCCTGGACAACAGAGTGAGACTCTGTCTCAGAAAAAGCAAAAAGATATGTCTTGTTTTTGGTGGGATTATAGGAGATACTAAAGAATCCAAAGTAAATTTTTAAAATGTTCCAAACTTGAGAGTAAAATTGTTAAAAATGTAGCCTTTTCTTTCTGGACAAATGATCTTGGTTTTCCCATTTCACAAAAGCAAAAAGACCTAATTATTTCTAGTCCAGATAAGACTGGGTATAGTAGCTCATATTCCTGACTATAACTACATTCAAAATCCCTAAATCCCATTTTTGGTTCAATTCATAAAGTGGAAAGTGTAGTTTAGGAGAACACTGAGAGCATTTGGAAATATGCCCCTGTAGAGTAAGGGGCATCTATCTATCTCAGTTAGATAGGTGGAATGTACTAGAAGAAATTTCTCCCAACCCCAGCCAAGATATCATTATAACAGGCACGCAGCACCACTGCTGCCTTGAATCCCTGTATGTGATGTAAGGATCCTTCCAGGCTGACATTGGCTTGACATTAGGGAGTGGTGTTAATCTGGAATAAACATTAAGGGAGAGAAAATCAGGATAAGTCACATGGATTTTGTGATTGTGTTAAATATGATTTATGGGATGCCAGAAACAGATAAAGCACAGGCAACAATTTGAGGAACAACTATGAAATCTTGAGGAGTTACGTTTCATGTATTTCTATAAATCACACTTTAATATAGAAGAGTTGACATTTAGTGGTATTTGTTAAGGCTAAAAAAAAATACTAAGTGTAATAATCATCCTCCCAAACTATCCCACAATACTTTTATCCTTTTATATGATTTAGGAAATTGAAATGAAGGGATGTGGGTTCCTATGGATATTTGCTGCCTTTCATAAAAATTTATAACTATATATGTTGACAGAACGATGTATAAAAACTGGCTTCATCAATGGAATCAGTAAGAATCGTAGCTTTTAAAATTAAATGCTTTTAGTTTAGCATATTTACAAAGCAGCTTTAAGACTTTTATCAGAGACTATGATTGATTTGTCTAATAACATTGATCTGGTCATCTAAAACTGCAATAACCTCTTTCTGAAGCCAAGATTTTTGCTGGAAAGTAAATGAGTCCATATTTGCTTTTTATCTTCAAGTTAAGTGAACTTGTTCTCCCTCAGTATTAGTTTTAGGCTGCCAGAAATTTTTTCAGCTGAACCTTTATAGTCTTAATTGAACAAGAATGAAAAAAAGTGTTACTCACTTTACTTCTCATCAACATTTGTTGCTGAGAGATTTATGAAAGAGAATTAGCCACATCTCATTCACCCTGTTGTCTTTCTGAAT
Source organism: Cheracebus regulus (assembly GCA_963574635.1). NCBI lineage: Eukaryota > Metazoa > Chordata > Mammalia > Primates > Pitheciidae > Cheracebus > Cheracebus regulus. The sequence goes on from CAUYQU010042694.1 coordinate 23,412, forward strand.
ATTGTTTATCAGCTGGACAACAAAAGATTCTAATTGACAGCTTGAAAGGGAATATTGGATGGAGCAGCGAGTGTGGGGGCGGCAGTGGGAAATGTGTTTAGATATTTTAAACCACAAAGTTTAGATCAAGGAATAGTCTTTCTACTTTGGAATGGAGAAGAATTATGTTGAGTTTCATAATCTTAAAGAGAAATGTGGTCACCATCCTGATTCACTGCCTTTAAAGAATTTGTGGTAAGATGCCCATTCTTCCTGGGCAGTTGAGTCCCAGACCCTCAGGTGTTTTGGCCGTAATATTGGCTACATTTGCTGTCTCTGCAGAAATTTCAGTCTTTCCACCCCAGGCAAAAGAGATACTAGGAATAAATGAGACCCAGTTTCCCCATGTGTTGGAGAAAAGCTTTATCCCAGTTGACCTCTTTCTGAATGCCTCTGTCAAATCCCTACAGTTTGATGGATCATTTTTTCCAGTTTTTTCTCGTATATTTTTTCATAGCTTGAGCACGTGCATTTTTATTCTGAGATTGAGTCAGTGATGAAGTCTCCACTGTAACCACAACCACTGGTCAACTTTCTTCTTTGGGCTTCGGCTTCTCTAAAATTATTTCATTTGAGGCTATTTATTAACTGAGGCAGTAACTGCAAACTTGCAAGCTTTTTGTGAGTAGAATAGCTACACTGTATCATTCAGGTTTGTTTATTATATTCGCAGAAATCTAGATGAAAGAAACTTAAGCAAAAGGGTCTTCTATTGGCTAGTATTCTGAGAAGTCCAAAAGTCTCTGGCTTCAGACACATCTGGACCTAGATGTTCAGTGTCCTGAAGATAAAGTCTTGCCCCTTCCTGTGTTCTGCTCCCCTCTGCCTTCGTTTTCAGCCAGCCTCTGAGTCAGATCCAGAATTATATTCTCGCAGCTTCCAGCTTACCAGTCTTGGTGAAAAGAGAGCTTCTCTTTCTCAATACTTCCAACAGAAGTCCAGGAACTGACTCATATTGGCCTGGTTTGGGTCACATGCCTCTAAATCTGTCATTGAGTGCAAGGGCATGAAATAAACTGACTGCTTGGATGGGTTGCCTTCCACCCCTGTATCTGATGGTGGTGGCAGGAGATGGGGGTGTTATTCAATCTTCCCCAAACCATAAAGACCAAGAGTGAGGAGGAATGGATGCAAAGCAAAAGGTTTTCAGATACAAGACAGGCAAAAACAACAGATGTCATTTACCCATGTAAATATTATGACATTTTTATGGCCAAGAAGAAAAAAAGATTACCAGAAGAAAAAGATCTTCTCAGGAAAGACTGAAATAAAATCTGCTTTTGAGTCAGTCGTCCATTTGCCAAATTAAATTACAGGTTTTTAGTTAATCCTGGGACAGTCCAAAGTGAGAGATTTTTGGTTTGTCTTGGTAATTCAGAGCCCTGTGAGAACCTCCATTAGTTCTGCAGAGGCTCTGGGATTTTTGTCCCTCTCTCCAGCTGTTTTGGAGTTGCCTTGGCACTTAAGGTTGCCTTCAAATTCTTGTATTTATTAATATATGCCAGATAGGCCCAAACACTTTATTACCACCCTAATCCCCACAACTTGATGAACTTCTTTGTAGCCTGCTTAGACAAAGGTTCAGAGGATGCTCCTCTTGCCCTATTTAGGTGCCGAGATGTCAGCTTTGCAGTATTATTTGTTGAGAAGGATAGAGAATTGCAGCACAGTGGGGAGCCTACCTTACCAAAGACCAGGTCCACAAAAAAAAAAAAGATCATATGGAACAAAACCTGTTATCAAAATTAAACCTTTTGAAGCAATGACATTATGGGAAGTATAATTATTTACATCATAAAGTTCTATCAGAGTAGTTTCCTGGATGCTGGATATTTGTCGCTTGTAGAACTCAATAACTACTTGTAGGACATTTTCGTAAGTCAAGCTGGTGGCATTATTATCAGCACAACAATAATCCGGAGAACAGATTTAGTCTTGCTTCCTAAGAACGAGTGCACAAATAAAGGCAGATTTTTTTCCTCTGTTCCAAGAAAATAAATTAATTTCCTGCTTTTGGCATGAGGGGTTGAGGAAATTAGTCACCATTTGGTCAGTTTGAATGTTTTCCTTAAGGCAAAGCCAGTAGGCCTGAATTGCACATGCCAAAAGCAACATGGATACACCCCCATTCATGTAACCCCTCTTTGTTAGTATTGGGAACCAAATTGATACTGTTTGCCATTAATCTTATAATGCTTGTTCCAGTTTTCCAATGGTTTATAGATGTATTATTTTAGCAGTAAGATCTACTTATATTCTATTTTCAAGGGTCTTTAAAGTACCTGGGTTTCTACATGAAATAGGAAATGACAGAAAAGCTCATTTCCAGAATTGACTCCTGGAGAGTCCCTGGAAGGTTTGTGGAGGTAGATCAATATGATCCATGCATAAAATTCAGGAAATGTTTGTATTACAGGTGGCTCACAGAAGATTTTAGGAGGCTTTAAGGGATAGCTAAGGGTCAAAAAGAAACAGTTGTGGGATTCTGAGCCTGGAAGCCACAGACTAAAGTTGGAGCTAAGCAAAGCAGAACACTGAGTTCACTAAATTTTACTTACTATCAAACCCATTTCACATAATATATAATCTCACAAACACTTTAACAATTTTAAAATGTCATCATTTTGCATAATATTATGAACAAGAAATGATTAAAGTTGACAGTATTTACTCTGAACAAATATATTAATAAAGGTTCTACTACAAAGTTCATTTCTGAAACTCTTAATATTCACAATATATAAAAATAAATTTAAAATTCTATTTGACAAATGGCTTTAATTCATTTTTATTTTTTAAAATCTGGATTTGTCCATAGACAAAATTTAAAACATGTATGTTTATTCTGATATATGCATATTGTAATATACATATATTTGCTTCAATATATGTATGTCAAAATATAGATTGAAATTTAGCTAGGGTTGTTACTTATAAAATAGACAAAAATTGTCATGTAAAATTTTGGCATCTTATACTCTACAAAGGGTCTAAGGACCAGTACTAGTTCTTCCAAGAGATGCACAGCAATTTTGCTATGGATGTGGGAACAAAGAAAGGAGCCAATGGTTAGTCAGGTCTCCAGAGTTCTTTATGCCTCTGTCATAGTGGGGGAAAAGACAGAGAAGGTGCCATGTGTATTGGCTGTATATGACATGTCTCCTTGGTAGATGAAAAAAAAAAGAACGAGAAATTGAGAGACTGAGCTCCGCAGCATATATGGCCCTATGCTATGTAAGCACCATGACATTTTTTTTCCCAATTAAGGGATTTTCAGAGTGGATGCAGGGAATTTGGAGAGCCTCCTCTCAACTCCCGGGGAATGTCTTTTGCAATTGAAGGAAACCATTGGTGTCAGTTAAAGGCCAAAGCTGAGAGGGAGGAGATACTGGGCAGTGTGTCCCAGTGCTGCTGCAAGCTGTTGCCTGCAGTTGTGGCAGCTTGGAAGACAACCTGCACCCATGGACCAGGGCTTCTGAGACCCATACCTGTGTCTTTAGACCATTGCCTAGAAAGGCATCCTGTTGGGTGGTAATAAGTTATATGAGGCCAAAAGGAAGTATCTTTTTACATTATGTAACATTGGACTGCGTTCAGAGAATCAAGTTGAATAAAAGGGAGTTCAGATTGTAAAAATATAGGCTGGTCATGGTGGCTCATGCCTGTAATCCCAGCACTTTGGGAGGCCGAGGCAGGTGGGTCACCTGAGGTCAGGAGTTTGAGACCAGCCTGGCTAACGTGAAACCCCATCTCTACTAAAAATACAAAATTAGCCGGGAATGGTGGTGTGCAAATGTAGTCCCAACTATTCGGGAAGCTGAGGCGGGAGAATTGCTTGAACCCAGGAGGCGGAGGTTGCAGTGAGCTGAGATCGCACCATTGCACTCCAGCCTGGATGACAGAGCAAGACTCTATCTCAAAAAAAAAAAGATTTTACAAAATAAATAAATGCCCCGACATCTGCACCTGTCCAAAAGATCAGTTAAGATGTGTACATATAATTATATCCATGAATAGTTCTCCATTAAGTACAGAGTTGATGTCAGAAGTCTTTTACTAGTAAGCTTCATTTTTGGACATATAAAATGTGATTTTCCATAGAAAAATATCAGTGAGTATAGTAACTCTTAGAAGGAAGATACAGTACTTCAAACAAATATGAATCATTCTGGAGTTATCTGATGTGGAATACACATGTGAAATATTTCAGAAGCAAATCATCTGTGAATGGCTGTTTTTCAAAAATTTCATGTGTGTATGTTTTCGTTCTGTTTTGTTTTTATTATAGATACACAAAAGCAAGAATCCACTGTGGGTGGAGGGACAACCAGACATTGCTTCTATGGACTTCAGCCTGATTCTGAATATAAAATCAGTGTTTATACAAAGCTCCAGGAGATTGAAGGACCTAGTGTGAGCATAATGGAAAAAACACGTAAGTCATGTGTGTTCTCTCCTGATCCCTCTTCCCATCAACACAGAATTTTAGGCATCCTATTTTGAAAAAACCTTATCCCATTTAGAAAAATATTAGCTATTGCTGTCCAGGAATATATGTAATACAAGTTTTGTTTCTCTTATTCAACCCCAGAATTCATTGCATATGGCCCACTGATGTCATCAGCATGGGTTTTTTATTTCCATTCTCCATATGTGTTTCACAAGGGACTAGAAGACCACGTGATAGCAAAGCAATTGAGACAATGACTTATATTGTGATCCAGATCCGTAAGGAACATTTGTGGCATGTGGCGTGTGAGATGCAGTTTGAGGACTGGGCTCTGACATTAAAACAATGGCATATTACCATAGCCATGAGGATGGGAACGGAGCCAAGATGTTCCAACTGGCTGACCCTAGAGTTACTGCTTGCCTAAGACGCTCTTGTACTTATTCCAAGCTGGCTGCAGATGTGATGCTCTGAAGGGAAAGGCAAAGTATAAAATTATAACAAAGCTCTTTTTACATGTTCCAAAGAGCAAGGAGAGTGTCAGCTTCTTGAAATGGCTTCCAGTCAAAGATTCTTGACCCTGGGTCCACAAACATTGAAATGGTTTGAAATGTAGTAAATCCTGGGGGACATCTGTGTGCTTAACTCAGTATCTTGAATTTAAACTTGAAATTCTGGGAGAATTTATGTCTGAATAGGTGTTGGACAATGAGCTTTCTTGGTGACCCATCTATCACGTACATGGCATTTAGAAGGGACTACTACCTATGTATAGCTCTTCCAGCCTCTCTGGCACTTGCAGAGGGAAATCATGCATGTGTGACCTTCAGAAAGAGAGGACAAAAATATAATGAATTAAATCATTTTCTTTTTTGTAATACAAACATTTTATTTCACAACACTTAAATATGCAGTATTTTATATACCACATATATTTTTGAGGTATAATTTACATACCATAAAATTTAAGTACGCAGTTCAATGATTTTAAATACATGTAATGAGTTTTATAACTATCCCTACAATTCAATTTTAGGACATTTCCATCAACCCAAAGAACCTTTCCTGCTGTTTGCAGTCAATCTCTTTTCCCACCCTGAGCCTCAGGCAATATGCTTTGCTTTATTATGCATTTGCCTGGACACTTCACATAAGTGGAAATATACCATTTGTAGTCTTTTGGATCTGGCATCTTTCACTTGGCACATGTTTTTGAGGTTTATCCATGTTGTAAATTGTGTCAGTAGTTTGTTTCTTTTTATTGCTGATTAGAATTCCATCTTTTGGATTCTAGATCATATAATTTTGAAGTTAATAGGAAACCAGTAATACACAAGACTTAGGGTCAAATGGTTTGGTTGAGGATCTTGTTCTGTGCCTTTCTAGCATTGTGGCTTTGGGCAACTCAGCATCTCTAAGCTTTTCATTCATCAAGAAAATTAAATACCTACTCTCTTGCCTCAAGTGGTGGTGGTAAACATCCAATAAAAAAATACTCATTGAAGAGCTTTTCAATGTGTATCTCATTGAGCAAGTACTTTTTGTCATCACCATTATTCTTAAAAGTCATAAACTTAAGGCTAGATCTCACTATCAGGCATGTTTTCTCCGGGCCATACTTTTTTTAAGTTTTAAAGTAGTCTTTGAAGAGTCAGAATATTGTGCAACACAAAGTATCTTCATGGTGCCAGTCTGCTGGAACTGGCTAAATGCTGTTTGTTTAGACGGTGCGTGAGCTCTTAAGTTTGCTAGTGAACCTTCATGTTTACACTAAGATCTTTGCACTTACTCATTGCTCACCTGACCCCTAGAAACATTTGTGTTTGGGACCCCTGATCTACTTCAGTTTCTCCTATCCTTGGCCCCACACTGGTTAACTACTAACCTAGGGTTAAATCCAATTTGGATAGCTCTGTTTGATGTAAATATTTTCTTTATGTTGGAGGCATCTGTCTTCTTGTAGCTTCCACTCATTGGCTCTGGTTCAATATTCTGAAGCAACGCAGGTAAAGACTATTCCCTCTTCATGTGACAGGCCCTCACATCCTTGAAGACAGAGACAGTCTGTATGCCACATACAGAATATAAACATGTGTCCCCGGTTCACTGCGGTTCTTCTTAACCAAGAGATTCTTTGGCCAGATGTTCTGCCCAATCATATTGATCTAGCTGCCGTAGTCTCTTACTGATTTCATTCTTGATTTATTGACCCAGCTTATGAGATGCCTCGATTTTTCATATTAAATAAGATGCACAATTATTAAGATGACTGACTACTTCCACAAATTTTAAAATTGAAAAATATGGCTTTAGAAACAGATGGAGCTTTTAAGAAAGTTTTGCAATCCTAGTTACAAAACAATTCTCTTTTTTTTAATTTTGAGAGTTTTTAGCTTCAAAAAATTGTCTTTAAAAATAACAGTGATATATATTCATTATAGCAAAACAATGTATAAAGTACATTGTCAACCTCCCTATTTCCTTGTTTTTCCTTTTCAGAAATATTTCCTTTTCACACACACACACATATATACACACAGTTTGTGAAAAATAAAAAGCACATATATATGAAATATAAAAGGTATATATATATGTATGTGTGTGTGTGTGTGTGTTTATACCTTTTATTTTTTACAAATGAGATTATGGCATGGTATTCTGTGACTTGTTTCCCAAAACAATTCATCTTGAATAGTCTTTCATTTAGTAAAACATAGTTACCTCATTCTTTTAATGTTGAATCATTTTATTTATTGAATTTTATTGGTTCTTAAAGTTGGAAGAGACCTTAAAACTCACCTCTTAGCCTTCCTTACAATGAAGAAATTCCCTTTATAAAATTCTTGGTAAATGGTCAGTCTGTCTGAGCTCAAATCTTTCTAGCTGTTTGGTGCTTAGTATTGCCTGAGGCTAGACATCCCCTCTATGAATCGTTATGATTAGTGGAGGGTTTTCCTGAGCATTCAACTGGGATAACCAGAAGAATTGTCTTAGATTTTCTTAAATCTTTAGTGTCAAATAGGAACTAGAAATGAATACATATAACAGCATATTTTACGTATACCTAATGACACCATACCTTCTTGGTGCTTTGCTGCGTGAGCTGGAATAAGAATTGAGAATCACTGCTCTGATCTAACTATCTCCAGCTCCTTTAACCACACCACACCTTTGCAGAGTACATGGACTTCTCATCCTGCATGATCCAGGTTGAAAAGATCCAAACACACTTCAGCCTGCCAATGTTTACATTTGGTCCTCAAACCCAAAAGACATTTCCAAATGCAGTCTGAGCAGAGCAGAGTGAATCAGAGTCCACCAGTGACCAACATCCTGGGGGATGCAGGATGGAAGGGGAAAAGTGCTACTGAGCAAGGATTGATGGTTCATCCTTGGGCAGAATGGAAATGAAGTTTATTGTGTGTGTGAAAGCAGCTGGAAACAAACTTTCAAATGGGTTGGTGGGATCCCTGCCTTAAATCAACGTTAGAACCACTTTGTAGTTGACAGTTTGATTTCATTGACTCCTGCTGGGTAAACTGAATGGTGGCAAAATGGCATTTCAAGCCTTCAGTCTGAGGATGAGACGATGGATGGAATCAGTTTTCCCAGGCTGTGGCTGATTTATAGTAGCCATTCAATTCTCAGAGAAGACAGTTGTCAAAATCATTGACTCGCCTGAATATTTATTACTCCATGACCTTCCTTTTTTACCCACAGATGAGATGGCTAGCTGATGTCCTTTCTCTCTCTCCTTTACAGAATCTCTTCCTACACGACCACCAACTTTTCCTCCAACCATTCCACCAGCAAAAGAAGGTAAAAGAATAATACAATAATGATTCAATTCTAGGTTCAGGATTTGTGTTGGCTTTGTTTGCCTGTTCATTTAAAACTAGGGTATTAATAAAGTATATTTATTGTGCTACCTAATTTTCTCCTTAATACAAATGTTTGTTTATCAACCATGATGGGCTTGAATGATATTATTTAATAATCAGTTATGTACACAAAGAGTGGATTTACTAACAGAATTGCTTAATATTGATTTTTTGAGGAAATATCAGAGCAGTAACATTTGTTAAGGAACAATAGTTACATAATTTGTAAGTGAAAATCCAGTTTGTAATTCCTCAGATACAGTAATAGTTTCCCAGACTACCTCTGAAGTGTCTCAGATTTTTTTTTTTTCCTTCATCACAACAGTTCCTCATCACGTTTTACCTAAGCTATTAAGGTAACTTTAAAAAGGCCCCCAACAAAGTAGTGATCACTATTTTCTTTATTTCAATAATGAACATCTATTAATCCTGCTATTTATTCTCAAAGCTCTTATGTTAGGTATGAGAAATACAATAATAATACATGATTGCTGCTCTCTGCTTATTTTTAGTATTAAAGAGAAATAGGTGCTTGCCTAGATAAGTATCAGTCAAGTTTATGAGTTATAAAAGAGCAATTGTATTACGGTAGCCCAGAAGTGGGGATGGTTAATGCTGCTGCAGATTAATGACCCATAAAGGAAGAGGAATTTGATCTACATCTTGAAGAATGAGAGCTTTTGGTGTCAAGAGTGATCCAAGTGTTTAATGGGTTTAGGGAGCCATAAATGCTTTAGTGTGGCACTAAAGAGAAAAGAATGAGGATAGAGTTATAGAGTGGTTAATATGACAAAATTAGGAATTTGCGCTTTATCCTGTGGGAAATGGAATGCCATGAGAATTTGTAGGAAGGAAGAGTGATCTGATGAAATCTATGTTTAAGAACAATAATATTGGCAAAATAGGGAGGAGGGACTAGAAGAATGAGAGGAGAAAGTAGAATGTGTTAGAAGGTTGTATTGCAAGAGTTCTTCCATTTATAATGCCTTTTAAAGTGTCTGTTACATACCAGGGAAACAATAAAAAATAAGTTATTCTGAGCTTAAAGCCAGTGGATTCAAATGCTGGAGAGAGTGGAAGACACAAAGAAACAGAGGCAATTAAATATTCTAATAAAACTCAACATTCATCCTAGGATGGCATGTAAAGTCTTCATGAATCAATCTACTTTGCAGAATTATTTCCTAGAATACATTATATAATAGCAAAATTGTACAACCCAGGGTTTCCCATACATGTCTTAGGCTGTCCTGCATCTTTGAATGCTGTTCACCTTGCCTGGAATGCCACACTCTTCTTCAAGCTTCATATCCAGCCTTCTTTAGTCTCAACATCTATAGTTATTCTCACAATTGGAACTGAAAACAGAATCCTAATTGATAAATTTATTAATTAGGCAACTCTGATGCAGATATTACAGAATGCTCTGAGGTCAGAATATTTTTATTTAAGGCTGAGTATGGATATTATTCAGTAGACATCCATGACTGCTTATAGAAGACTTATGTGATCTGGAAAACTCTGTGTGATTAAAGATTGACAAAGTAGAAACATTGGCTCTGAGATTTTCATCATGATGGTTTTAGATGTTGCTTTTGCAACTTAAATGCACTGTGTATTTTAGGTTTTATTTGTTCTGGGTATATTTAATTTAAAAGCCAATAAATATTATTAAAGTAATACTAAATATTTATTAAACAAACATTAAAAGTAGAAAAAACTTAAAAGAAGAAAATTAAAAACACAATTTTCTATCCCAGAGGTATTCCTTCAAGCATGTTGATATGTTTTCTTTCTTTGATTTACTAACTAAATTTTTCATTTTAATATATTTTTAATAGAATTTGTTCTCATTTTGAAAGTGAAACCTAATTTTCATTTTTATCTTTCCATGGAAACAGAGGACCTGTTTATAAAATGCATGATTAGCAGATCTTCTGATTCCTTTCAGCTTTAAGTTCAAACCACAAATTTGTAAAATTTTATAAATTGCAAAACTCATGAGAACAACCTCACCAGATCAGTACTGCCCCTAGAGTATTAGCTTACTTGGAGATGTTTTATTTTATATTATAAATAGCTTTAAGGGAATGAGATTGTACTTAATAAAAACCAAGTGAGGTTTTTCTTAGAGGAAAGAGAAAGGCATATTATCTCATAGAATATTTGTGTGCAATTGGCCTAAGATTAAAAGATTCAGATTATTGAAGAGCAAATTGCTTTATCATAAAACAGAGTTAACTGCAATGATCTACCCTAATGAAGATGAGGAAAGGCATAGATAATCTGAAACAGCACATGATACCAAAAAAGAACTTGTAAAACTGTTCTCAGTAGAGTAGGTTTTTATTGCTGTAGTTTGCTTTGTTTAATTCTTTTTCCTTGTTTGAGAGCTTTGTAGATATCTGTAATACCTACTGACAGTACTTTCCCTTGGCTAGCATTAGTGTACATTTCTTGACATATATCAGTGGGCGATAGAAGGACAGAGACAGAATTTTTTTTTTAACCAAGAGTAGAGTTTGTTTACTTATGGCCTCAGCCCAAATGAATATCAAATTATAATTAGATTAATCTGGTTCCATTTTATCACATACTTTTCTGCTGAGATTGAATCTCTCTGAAATTAACTTACTAATTCAATAAGGAGAGGACAGGATGCACAGAGTGATAGCATGGCCTTTTCTCCAATCAGTTGGCACTAGACAGTGTTTAGTGATAACTTCTGTCTCTAAATCCCCTTAATCCCATCTTTTCCTAGTCCTTCATTTTCATTCTTTTGGGCTGAGGTTGGTGGACACTTTTTCTTTCTCTATTTCTGCGTGCATGATAGAAGCTTCTTAGTCGTAAATAAGAAACTTGGGTATAAAAGAGTAATTATAACAAAGAAGATAGTGAGCAGGAGTTTGGAATATGAACAACCATTATTTGTCTTATTGATTTAATAATTACTAAATTGTTCCCTTATCTCTGACTCAAAATTCACTGTTGGTCTTCAGTATGTAAGGCGGCCAAGGCTGACCTGGTATTTATGGTGGATGGATCCTGGAGCATTGGAGATGACAATTTCAATAAGATCATCAACTTTCTGTATAGCACTGTTGGAGCCCTGAACAAGATTGGCACAGATGGAACCCAAGTAAGGCTAATACATAAATAATTAATTTATTCTATGTATTTACAAGTTGTTTCTCCAGCTCTTATTACAGCTACTTGTCAGGGACTGTAGGTCAAGAACTGTAATGATTGGACTCAGCCTTAAATGAAAGGATAGACAAGTCTGTGTTTGGAAGCAGCTTATTAATGCCTGGTGAACCTCCAGAGGATGCCTGTCCTTAAAAGGTGTTGAGTTCAGCAAGCTAAAACAAGGTAGAAAGTCCATGTCAGGGGAGTTTTGAAATATATACTAAGATAGAATGTCTCTTTTAATGATACACATGATATTTTCCCTGCCCTTAAGGGCTTTGAAATCTTGAAAGGAAAAGTTTAAGGTCACACATTACTATACATCATGTGGAACATGAAACAAAATTATTAATTTAACAAATATGTATCAAAGATTTATTATAGCCATGTATTATACTGTAATAATGAATGCCAATCAATGTCTCTAATTTCATTGGGCTCATACTCTTAAAAGTAAGGACAGAAGACATATCAGTCAGAATGGCTATTATTAAAGAGGCAAAAAACAACAGATGCTGGCAAGATTGTGGAGAAAAGGGAACATTTTATGCATCGTTGGTGGAAATGTAAATTAATTCAGCCATTGTGGAAAGCACTTTGATAGTTTCTCAAAGAACTTAAAACAGAATTACCAAACCCAGAAATCCCACTATTGGATATATATGCAAAGGACTATAAATCATTCTACTGTAATGATACATGCATGCACATGTATGTTCATTCCAGCACTACTCACAATAGCAGACAAGAGATCAACCTAAATGCCCATCAATGGTAGACTGGATGAAGAAACTGCGGTACATGTACACTGTGGAATATGATGTAACAATAAAAAAGAATGAGATCATATTCTTTGCAGCAACATGGATGAAGCTACAGGCCATTATCCTAAGCAAACTAATACATAAACAGAAAACCAAATACTGTATGTTCCCACTTATAAGTTGAGCTAAACATCAAGTGCATATGGACACAAAGAAGGGAAGAACAAACACCAGGGCCTATTGAGGGTGGAGGGTAGGAGGAGAGTGAGGATGGAATAACTACCTGTAGGGTAACATGCTGAATATCTGGATGATGAAATAATCTGTGCATTAAATCCCATGACATCCAATTTACCTCTATAACAAACATGCACATGTACCCCTAAACCTAAAATAAAAGTTAAAAAACAAAGAGGAAAGAGAGACAGATATAAACAGGCAAGCAAATTGATTCACAAGGTAGGGTTGTAAGCTATGAAAACAGAGTGATGAGATTTAAAGATGTCAGGGGATTACTCTAAATTGTATGTGACAGTTATTTTTAATTGGTCAGCGAAGACCTCTTTGAGGAGGTGCATTTTGAACTAAGATGTGAATGATACAGACTTGAAGATCTGAAATGGAATTTCCAGACAGAGAAAGTGATAAGTACAGAGGACCCAAGATGAGAATGAGTTTTGAAACCTCAGACCCCAAAACTTGTGGCTAGAATATAGTGGGTGAGAGTGTGAGGATAGAACAGGTGGAAGAAAGTAGGCAAAAGCCAGATGATCTTGAGTCTTGTGGACCATCAGAGGAGTTGAATATCATCATAAATGCAACTGGAAGTCACTGGAAGGTTTTAAGGAGAGACAAGACCTGATATGTTTTAGAAAAAAGATTACCCTAACTTCTTTGTGGCATGTGAGTACTAATAAGTGTAAGAGTGGAAGCAGATACACAAGTCAGGAAGATGCTCTCATGGTCCAGCAGAATGTCCTGGTCTAGGGTGGTAACAATGAGGTACACTGAAACAAAAGATTTGGAATATATTGTGAAAGAATAGCTAAGAAGATTTGGGCACAAGAAGTACCATAAGAGAATAGATACTTTGCAGAAACCTTACAAGACAAAAGAGATTATGGTCCTATTTTTAGCCTCCCTAAACAAAATTACTGTCAGGCAAGAATTCTGAACCCAGCAAAAGTAAGTTTCATAACTGGAGGAGAATTAATGTCATTTTCAAGCAAACAAATGCTGAGGTCATTTGTCACTACCAGACCAGCTCTACAAGAAATACTAAAAGAAACTCTAAATTTGGAAGCAAAAGTTTAATATACACCGGAATATAACCTCTCAAAAGTATAAAACTCATAGGACCTATACAACAATAACACAGTGAAGAAAATAAAGTACTTAGTAACAACATGGTGAGTGGAACTGTACCTCACATTTCAATATTAATGTTGAATATACATAGCCTAAATTCTCCACTTAAAAGATATAGATTAGAAGAATGGAGACAGAATTGCAAACCTAGTATCTGCTGTCTTCCAGAGACTTACCTAACATGTAAGGATTTGTATAAACTCAAGGTAAAGGGGTAAAAGAAGATATTCCATGCAAATAGAAACCCAAAGCAAGCAGGAGTAGCAATTCTTACACCAGATAAAACAGACTTTAAAGCAATAATTGTAAGAAAAGACAAAGAACGTCATTATATAATATTAGAAGGATTAACCCAACATGAAGATATTACAATCCTAAGTTTATATGCACTTAACTCTGGAGCTCCCTGATTCAGAAAACAATTACTACTAGGCCTAAGAAGTGAGACAACAACACAATAATAGTGAAGGAGTTTAACACTCCACCTCCAGCACTAGACAGATAATCAGGACAGAGAGTCAATAAAGAAACAGTGGACTCAAACTACACTCTAGAACAAATGGACCTAAGATATATTTACAGAACATTCTGTGTAAAAATTGCAGGATATACATTCTTCAAATCAGCATATGAAACATTTTCAAGATAGACCATGACAGGCCACAAAACAAGTCTCAATAATTAATTTTTAAAAATCAAAGTCATATTAGGCATCTTCTCAGACCACAGTATAATAAAACTAGAAATCAACTCCAAAAGGAATCCTCAAAAGTATACAAGTACATGGAAATTAAACAATTTGTTCCTGAATGATTTTTGGGTCAATAATAAAATCAAGAAGGAAATTTAAAAATTATTTGGAATGAATGATAATACTTACCTAAGTTGTCAAAACGTCTGACATACAGTAAAAACAATTCTAAGAGGAAAGTTTATAGCACCAAATGCCTACATCAAAAAGTCAGAAAGAGCACAAATTGACAAACTAATGTTACACATCAAGGAACTAGTGAAACAAGAACAAATTAAACCCCAAAGCTAGCAGAAGAAAAGAAGTAACAAAGATCAGAGCAGAACTAAATGAAATTGAAACAAACAAACAAACAAAAAACAATAAAAAAGATCAACTAAACAAAAAATTGGTTTTTTGAAAAGATAAACAGAATTGATAGACCATTAGCTGTATTAACTAAGAAAAAGGAGAGAAGATTCAAATAATCTCAATTAGAAATGAAAAGAGAGATATTACAACCAGTATCACAGAAATACAAAAGATTATTCAATACTATTATGAGCACCTCTATATACAGAAACTAGAAAATCTGAAGGAAATGGATAAATTCCTGGAAATAACAACCCTCCTAGATTAAATCAAAAATAAACCCTGAGCAGATCAATAATGAGCAGTAACATTGCATCAGTAATTTTTAAAAATTGGAAAAAAAGGCCATTTGGATTCACAGATGAGTGCTACCAGACATTCAAAGAAGAATTGGTACCAATTCTATGGAAACTATTAGGTTGGTGCAACCACAATTAGTTTTGCAACAACCTAATATTCTAAAAGGTTAGAAAGAGAATTTTCCCTAAATCATTCTATGAAGCCAGTATTACCCTGATATGAAAACCACTAGAGGACATAATGAAAAAGAAAATTACATACCAATATCCCTGATGAACATAGATGCAAAAATACTCAACAAAATACTAGCTAACCAAATGCAATGACACCTCAAAAAGATGATACATTGTGATCAAGTGGATGTAATCCCAGCAACACAAGGAGAGTTTAATGTACACAAGTCAATAAAAGTGATACATCACATAAACAGAATTAATAACAAAAAACATATGTTAATCTCACAGTTGCAGAAAAAGCACTCAATAAAATCCAGCATCCCTTCATAATAAATACTTTTAACAAACTAGGAATAGAAGGGACATACCTCAAAATAATAAAAGCTATATATAACAGTTCCACAGCCCAAATCATACTAAATGGAAAAAAGTTGATAGCATTCCTTCTGAGAACTGGAGTAAGACAAAAATACTCATTTTCACCGCTTCTGTTCAACATAGTACTGGAAGTCCTAGCCAGCGAAATCAGGCAAGAGAAAATAATAAAGTGCATCCAAACTGGAAAAGAGGAAATTAAACTATTGCTGTTTGCTAATGATATGATCATATACCTAGAGAACTTAAAGACTTCTCTGAAAGACTCCTAGATTTGATAAACAAATTCAGTAAACTCTCAGGTTACAAATCAATGTATATGAATCAGTAGCACTGCTATACACCAATGACCAATTATCAGGTAAGAGATAAGGCCTGAGGATCAAATCAAGAAATCAATCCCTTTTACAACAACTGCAAAAAAAAAAAAAATAGACATACCTAGGAATATATTATGCTTAACGAAAGAGGTGGAAGTTCTCTTCAACAACAATCACAAAACACTGCTAAGAGAAGTCAGAGATGACACAAACAAATAGAAGCATCTCATGCTCATGGATTATAAGAATTCTTATGAAAATGACCATACTTCCCAAAGTAATGTTACAGATCCAATGCAATTCCTATTAAAATATCAACATCAGTTTTCACAGAATTAGAAAAAACAATTCTGAAATTAATATGGAACCCAAAAAGAGCCCAAATAGCCAAAGCACTCCTAAGTAAAGAAAAAATCTGGAGGCATCACATTACCTGACTTCAAAGTATACTACAAGATCATAGTTACCAAAACAGCATGATACTGATATAAAAGTAAGCACATAAATTAATGGAACAGATAGAGAACCCAGAAATAAAGTCAAATGTATACAACCAACTGATCTTGGCCAAAACATTCAAGAATGTAAATTAGGGAAGGGACACCCTATTTAATAAATGGCTCTTGGAAAACTGGGCAGCCACATGTAGAATGGAAACTGGATCCCTACCTCTCACCTTATACAAAAATTATCTCGAATTGGATCAAAGCCTTAAATCTAAGACCTAAAATGACAAAAATTCTAGGTGCTAACTTGGGAAAAACTCTTCAGGACATTGGCCTAGGCAAGGAATTTATGATTAAGACTCCAAAAGCAAATTCAACAAAAACAAAAATAAATAAATGGTACCTAATTAAACTAAAAACTACCTTCTGAACAGCTAAAGAAATAATAACAGAGTAAATAGACAACCCAAGAATGGGAGAAAATGTTTGCAAACTATGCATCTGACAAAGAACTAATATCTGATATCTACAAGGAACTCACCCAAATCAACAAGAAGAAAACAAATATCTCATCAAAAGTGGAAAATGGCATAAATAAACATTTCTGGAAAGAAGATATACAAATGCCCCACAAACATGAAAAAATACTCAACATCATTAATCATCACGGAAATACAGATTAAAACACAATGAGATACCACTTTGTCCCTGCAAGAATGGCCATTATTAAAAGTCAAAAAACAATAGATGTTGGTGTAGGTGTGGTGAAAAGGGAATACTTATACACTGCTGGTGGGAATGTAATTTAGTACAACCTCTATGGAAAACAGTATGGAGATTTCTTGAAGAACTAAAAGTAGATTTATCTTTGGTTCCAGGAATCCCAGTACTAGCTATCTACCCAAAGGAAAAGAAGTCTTTATGTCAAGACAGCAGTAAACATATGTTTATTTTAGCACAATACACAAATGCAAAGATATAGGACCAACCTCAGTGCCCATTGTCCAATGAGTAGATAAAGAAAATGTAGTATATATACACCACAGAATACTACTCAGCCATAAAAAAGAACAAAATAATGTGCTTTACAGCAGCTTGAAAATAGGCCATTATTTTAAGGGAAGTAACTCAGGAATGGAAAACCAAATAGCATATATTCTCACTTTTAAGTGAGGGCTACACAAAGGAACCACAGGGTGGTATAATGGACCTGGAGACTCAGAGTAGGGAGGGTGGGAAGTGGGTAAAGGATTAAAAAAATTACATGTTGGGTAGAATGTATACTATCTGGGTGATGGGTGCTCTAAAATCTCAAACCTCACTACTATACAATTCAACCATGTAACCAAACACTCTTGTACCCCAAAAGTATTGAAAATAAAAATATGTTACTAAAAAGGAGGAGAATAGATAACATGCTAAGGCATGTCAGAGAGAAAGAAATTTCCTTTGAATGAAGAAATTAGAGGAGACTTTCTAAAGATGGTGACATGTCTAATAGACTGATAAACTGGTAGCAGCTTAAGGTTCACTTAAAGCACTCTAAAGATGCTGTCTTTACTTCTTACATCATAATTCTGAAAAACAAAAAAAACGATCAATTAAAAATAGTCCAAAAGTTCAACAGGAATAAATGCAAGTTGTAAGAGCTGAAACCAGAAAGTTTCGTATAGTAGTGGCTAAGAAACAGATTTTGGCATAGAATAGACCTATCTTCAACTGTTGACTCTGCCAGTGACCACTCTTGTGGGGATATTGTGCAAGTAACTTGCCTTTTGCGGCTCAGTTTCCTCAAGTATACAGTGAGTAGAATAGTAGTAATTACTTCATAGGTTTGCTTCATAAGGAAATATTTGTAAAGAGTCCAACTCTGATTATCGGACATTTGTCAAGTTCCAAGCGTAGGCTGCCATTTTTAAACTGTCAAATGAGGTGGCAAAAATCCTACATGCTTGAAAGATTTTTAAAAAACACTTCCTGAAAGTACTTAAAGACACATGCGCTCCTATGTTCCTTGCAGCACTATTCACAATAACAAACATGGAATGCCCATCAACAGTGGACTGATAAAGAACATATAGTGCACATACAGCAAGAAATACTATGCAGCCTTAAAAAAAAAAGAATAAAATCATTTTCTTTGCAGCACTACAAGTGCTGCTGGAAGCCATTATTCTATGCAGATTAACACAGAAACAGAAAACCAAATATTGCATGCTCTCACTTATAAGGGGGAGCTAAACATTGAGTACACATGGCCATAAAGATGGGAACAATAGACACTAGGGGCTACTAGTAGGGGGAGAGTAGAAGGAGGGTGAAGCTTGAAAAACTACCCCTTGGGTACTGTGCTTACTACCTGGGTGACAGAATTATTTGTACACATCCCAGTGATGTGCAATTTACCCAGGTAACAAACCTACACAATGCACCCTCTGAATGTAAAATGAAACTTTTAAAAAAGAAAAGATGTGTTTAATTTGTCTTCAAATTTGGTATGTAACTTGTATGTAACAGATTTTAATCCAAGAAGATTTTGTAATGAGTTAATGAAGAAATTAAAATTACAGGGGATGCTGTGCTATTGCTCTCTGACCCAGTGGAAGTCTACATGTGCGTAAAAATGAATACACCTTCTCTCTCCAGGTTGCAATGGTTCAGTTCACTGATGACCCCAGAACAGAATTTAAACTAAATGCTTACAAAACCAAAGAGACTCTTCTTGATGCAATTAAACGCATTTCATACAAAGGAGGAAATACAAAAACAGGTATGACAAAAAAACAGAAACAAAAAAACCAGCTAAGCGTCAGAGTAATTCATTGTTAGTAACTACTGAAATGACCTTTTGTTTTAAGCCATAGTAATTTTTTAAAATATTTTTTTTTCATTGATTTAAGAACTTTGTTCCCACCCTTTTCTCCCTAGAAAAACAAAAATGGGAGGGAGTGAAATTGAACTGTTGTCTTTCTTTGTTTCAGGAAAAGCAATTAAGTATGTTCGAGATACCTTGTTCACTGCAGAGTCAGGTACAAGAAGGGGCATCCCAAAGGTTATTGTGGTTATAACTGATGGAAGATCACAAGATGATGTGAACAAAATCTCCAAAGAGATGCAATCAGATGGTAAGATATATAAACAACAGTGGCTATTAAATGTAATGTTAGAATTGTTATTTTTCAAA
The DNA here is from genome assembly GCA_963574635.1 of Cheracebus regulus. Lineage (NCBI taxonomy): Eukaryota > Metazoa > Chordata > Mammalia > Primates > Pitheciidae > Cheracebus > Cheracebus regulus. Next base: position 43,003 of record CAUYQU010042694.1, read on the forward strand.
AATGAAAACAAATGTATAGGCTATATTAGCATTACTTAAATATTTTAAAATATTTCTTCATATGAACTAGACAGTGTAACTTTAAAAATACTTTCTGGTATACCAATCTGTAATTGTACTGTTTTGTTAGAAAAATGGGTTATTTTTCTCTAACACTTTTGTTATACACAGGATGCCCTTTATAAGGAACTCAAGCAATTAAGTATTGTAAGAAAAGGACCAGGGAAAGAACCTTATTACATAAACTCCTCAGCCTCTTAATCATACCCAAATGCCCATCAGTGATAGACTGGGTAAAGAAAATGTGGCACATATACACCATGGAATACTATGCAGCCATAAAAAAGAATGAATTCATGTCCTTTGCCAGGACATGGATGAAGCTGGAAACCATCATCCTCAGCAAACTAACACAGGAACAGAAAAGCAAACACCCCATGTTCTCACTCATAAATGGGAGTTGAGTAATAAGTACGCATGGAAACAGGAAGGGGAACATCACACACCAGGGCTTGTTGGGAGGTGAGGGGCAAGGGGAGGGAGAGCATTAGGACAAATACCTAATGCATGTGGGATTTAAAACCTAGATGACAGGTTGATAGGTGCAGCAAACCGCCATGGCACATGTATACCTATGTAGCAAATCTACACGTTCACCACATGTATCCCAGAACTTAAAGTTAAATAAAAAAGAAAGAAAAAGAAAGAAAGAAAGAAAGAAAAGGGCCAGGAAATAACTTTATCACTGAAACTCCTCAGCCTTTTAATCTGTAAAATGGAGATTCTCACAAGACTGCTGTGAAGATTAAATTACATAAACTATCATGGCAAATAGTCATTCTATTTACTTGCCAAGCATCAAATGGTGACCCACCCTAGGTTGCTAGGCCTATTAAGATCTCAGTTTCTACTTCTAAAAAAAAAACTAAGATAAGCTCAGTGTCTCTGTTTCAAGTATATTTCATACCACAAATGTTAAAGTAACTTTTAAAAATATGCAATCATAGAGAGATTACTCAAATGCAAACTATTTCGTCGCAAGCACAAATTGGGGCCTTGGCCTTCTTGGGTTTCTTTAAAATGGAAAATCTTTTTAGGGGATGATGGAATCATTATCACATAATGAAATATATACATGCAGAACTCTGATGAACTGTAAAGAATGAATTATCCACCCCCATGGGCCTTCCTAAATAAACATATTTTAAACATTTGGACGTATCTTATATTGCATTATTTGTGTTTTGTACAATTTAAAGTAATCAGAAATCTGTTCTCTGTCTGCCACAGGCTATAGCATTTTTGCAATTGGTGTGGCAGATGCAGACTACTCAGAGTTGGTTAGCATTGGCAGTAAGCCCAGCGCACGCCATGTCTTCTTTGTGGATGACTTTGATGCCTTTAAGAAAATTGAAGATGAGTTAATTACTTTTGTCTGCGAAACTGCATCAGCAAGTTAGTTCTTTGGAATTTGTACTTACTCGCATTGTTTAATGGCTGAAATATTTGATACTGTTTAAATAATGAGTCCCATCTTCATCTGAGAAAAGAATATTGACTTCCAGAGCTGCTTGTTATGTACACACTAAGTTCTGTGGCTTTGAGCATATAGAAGTAAACCTGCCCTCCTCCATTTAAAGCTTAGATTGATAAAATCCTTCCCTAATCAGATGAGTCTATGTTTAAAAGCAACTGTGGCTAAACAGATGTAGTAAATAATTTTCAATGTATTAAGATGTAAACTGTATTACAGCATCTGAGCTACACATTACAAAGAAGATGTGTCCCAGTACACGCTCTCAGGTGATAACTATTGATTTTAATCAATCCAGGAGAGAAGGAAGCTACGGCCCTTTAGTTGTAATAAGGGTCCTTTGTGCATTTCAATCTTTAAGAAACCACAGAAAACCATAGTCACATTTGATTTGAATTCTCTCCACAATCCACTTCCAGAGAGATTATATTAGTTTCCTGTTCTCAGGACAGGGAAAGTGTATGTTTGTGAAATATCCGAATTAGAGTTTTATTTTGTTTGTTTGGTTTTCCAGCCTGTCCAATGGTACACAAGGATGGCATTGATCTTGCAGGTATGCTTTATCACAATTTTTTCAAACATAAATATATTACATGCCTCTCATTTGGGGATGGGGTTTCTGTTTTCATTTTTAAATACTTAATGGAAAAATATTAAAATTTAAAATTCAAAAGTGCCATATTCTGTATGTTTATTCATTTTCTACATTTTTTTTTAATTTTTTTAGGATTTAAAATGATGGAAATGTTTGGTTTGGTTGAAAAAGATTTCTCATCAGTGGAAGGGGTTTCTATGGAGCCTGGTACCTTCAATGTGTTTCCATGTTACCAACTCCATAAAGATGCCCTGGTTTCCCAGCCAACCAGGTATGTTTCCATTGCAGGATTTTAAAGTCAGTCATAGGTTTATTATATCTCACTGTGAAAATGATGTCAACTTGAAATATGGTATAATAGTCCCTGGTAGGATTTTCCACAATGTTTAGAGTAGATGTTATTTATGTTGCTTTCTTTAAAAACATTGGACTCACACGTACTACGGACTGAACTTTAACATCTGCTGATCTGAGACAACGTATAAAAATCTGTGGCTCATGCCTGTAATCCCAAAACTTTGGGAGGCCAATATGGGAGGACCACTTGAGGCCAAAAGTTTGAGACCAGCTGGGCAACAAAATGAGACTCAGTCTCGACAAAAAAATAAAAATAAAAAAATTAGCTGGGCAATGTGGTGTGCACCTGTTATCCCAGCTACTCTGGAAACTGAGGTGGGAGGATCGCTTGAGCTTAGGAGGCTAAAGCTGCAGTGTGCCATGATCACACTACTGTACCTCAGCCTTAGTGAAAGAGCTAAGACCCTGTCTTAAAAAAAAAAATGATACTTATATAGCACTACTACCAGGCATTGTTCTAAATGCTTTATGTACATTAACTCACTCAAACCTCCAAACACCTCTATGAAAGTAGATTCTACTATTATCTAAATTTTACAGAAGTGAATCAGAAACACAAAGAAGCTAAATGACTTGAGTGAGCTCACATAGTTAAATGGCAATGTTGGAATTTGTATCCAGTAATCAGGCTCCAGTGCCCAGACGTGGAACCATTTCACAGTAGTGCCATAGTTCAAATGGTTTTGATCTTTATGATGGCCACAATAGCAACTCTAGAAAGTTGAAGAGTAGTAATCAGGTTTATATAAAATCACATCATTTAGCTGCTTTATGATACATTTGCCTTATTCTTGTTTTTATCTCTGAATCCCCAGAAAATTAGATGATGTCTGTCCACATTGAGGGCGAATCTTCCCCACCTGCTTCACTCAGACTCACATGCTAATCTCCTCTGGAAACACCCTCACAGATATACTCCAAAATAATGCTTTACCAGGTTTCTAGATACTCCTTAACCCAGTCAAGTTGACACCTAACATTTACAATCACAGGACCTTTGTCAGTTTATTTGCTGATGTATCTTAACTGTATGTTACAATGTCTGGCATATAGGTGACACTCACAAAATACTTGTTGAATGGACAAATGAATTAATGAATATATAAATAAATGAATATTTTTATCTAAGCAAACGAAACTTTCATTTTCTAACATGCTAAATTTTCACATTTATTTGTTCAATTAGTAACTATTAGAGAGTTCCTACTATATGTAAAGGGCTGTATTTTTTTTGCTTGGAGGAAGATTTAAAAAGTAAATGAGTGATCACCTTAGTTGTTAGAGAGACAAGATGATACTGTAGGTTGGGCTCTTCAGGAAGCAGATTTTCCAGCACATATTGGTATGTGGGAAGTTGATAAGGGTGTTCCCTCATGGAAGGGAACAGCGGGAAGCAGGATGGGGCAGATAGAGAAGTCAAGCTGTGAAGAATCTCAGTAAAAGCCTCCATTCACCCAGAGGAGTTCTGTAAATGGTATGGCATTCCAGAGCTGTCTCCCATTGGGTTCAGGGGTTCAGGTCCTTACACTTCCTCAATGACTAGTCATTGAAAAGCAGTTACCTAATAAGGTGGCAAGATCTTGGGAGAGGCATCCTTTTTCAGCCAAGACAATTTCTGAAGGGGGATTGGTGTCTGAAACCTGTCTTTAAACAACACCCCCAGGACCAGGGGTAATGTACCCTTAATTTTTGAAGGTGGATCTGTATGGTGCAACACAGATGGGAATGCAGTTGGCTACAATGTGTAGTAGAAAGTGATAATGTCATAAGTTATATTATACAAAAGGATAATAGATCAACATTATTATATGAAAACCTTTGACATTACTAAAATGTTCAGTGAGAAGTGACTGACTAGGTAAGTGATAAAATAGACAAACAAGAGAAGATTGTGCAGCCATGAAATATCATGCTCTTAAAAATATTTAAGGAAATGGAAAATGACTATTAAATGGTGCTAAGAAAAGAAAGGGACACAATGATATGAATTCAACAAATGCACACATTCTTTACTAAATTAGATCACTACAACAGTCATCTAGTTGGTGTTAATGGTGGTCTTTTCTGTTTTTTCAAATCTTATGTAATGAAAATGTATTTGCTTTGTAATGAAAGGAGTAACTTTTTGGAGGAAGGATACAATAAAGCATAATTTTCTTTCCACATTCAGGTACTTGCACCCAGAAGGATTGCCCTCCGACTACACAATCAGTTTTCTATTCCGGATTCTTCCTGACACTCCACAGGAGCCATTTGCTCTTTGGGAGATTTTAAATAAAAATTTTGACCCATTGGTTGGGATTATTTTAGACAGTAAGTGTATTTATTGAGATCATATTTGCACATACATGGATGAATCATGTATGTGGCATGCCGTCTTGCCTGTTTGTGTATATTACAGAGTAACTGCAATACACTAATCTTATGTGAAAATACTAAACAATAAATTATGTAGCAGTTGATTTACCCTTTCTCTCACTCTTTGAACAAATATTTCTTGAGTTCCTATTTTGTGCCAACACTAGGCCTGGATGCAGTAGTGAGGAAGGTGAAGAGAGAAAAACAATTTTTACTGGGATAGGGAAAACTACAGAATGAAAACTACAGAAAGGTCATTGGAGGGTCAATGGGAGGGGTGGGACCACAGTTCCTTTTTTTGGACATAGATATGATAAATGTGAGATGCATATTTGATATCCCAGAGTGGATGTCAGATTGACAGCAGCATATTTGGAAGGAATTATGGGATGGAGATATACATTTGAAAGTTGTGTGTCTTTGCTATACAAGCCATGAGACTGGGTGGGGTTATCTAGAAAATGAGTCTAGAAAAAGGAATAAATAGGTCTAGAGGCTGGGAAATGCCAATGTGTGGAGGTTGGAAAGTTGAAGAACCAATGAAGGAAGTTTCTTAACCTCGTGCCCTCGTGCTCTTGGATGTTGTACATGATGATCACGTAAGCAGATCAAGCTTTTGGTTAATACCACTGAGTTTTCCATATCTAGTTTTAGTTGAGGACTCCAGTGAAGCTAGGAACCAAAATTTGGAGGCTGTTGCTAGGTGCTAAGTCAAACATTTGGTTAAGGAAAGTATTAAGCTTATTTCCAACTAGTGTTTGTAAAAGGATTCTTCAGTACATAGCAACTAATCAACAACTAAATATGATATTGTGGAAGCATTTCACAATGATATTAAAACTAAGGAAAGGCTGTAGCTTGAAAGGGTATACATTACTAACTCCATATATACCTCATGCTTGAAAACGAATTTTCTCAAAATAATTAAGACTAGCTTGCTCCTTTTAAAAACAGAGGAATTAATTTGTATCATAAGAATGAATTTGAAAGACAATATTCATAACTTTTAAATAATAAAATATTCCTTGTAATAGGAAGAATTTAAGATTAGAAAAGCTTTTGCTTGTGTGGTCATAGTAAATGAAATATCTTGGGTGGCATAAGTTGCACATCCTAGGAATGTTGGTTGCTGCAGTGGGTTAAGAAGACAAAAGGGCTGATTTCTAGTCTTTAAGATTTGATAAACTTAAAGCAGCTGTGTATGCCTCTACTCCCAGCTTTGGACAGTTTCTCCCAAGAGAATGTTGGGGATAAGAGTCTGGGCAAGGAAGTGCAGAGGAAGAGTGTGTGTAGAGGTCTTTGCTTTACTGTCAGTACCACGTGGTTAAATCAGTTCATGCAGCCAACTGAAAGTATGCAGGAACCTGGGGACCGTAGATCACTTCCTTATCCATCACATCGTTCTAAATACAGTTTCAAAACAAAAGATGCATTATTATGTTTTGAGTTGAATTTTAGAAAAAAAAATTCACCTATTTTAATTATTTCTAAAATATTTTTATTTTTCTTGTAATAGATGGTGGGAAAACTCTAACATATTTCAACTATGACCAGAGTGGGGATTTTCAAACTGTTACTTTCGAAGGACCTGAAATTAGGAAAATTTTCTATGGAAGCTTTCACAAGGTTAGTAATGCTTTTATGCATATATTCTTTATTCTATTTGCTGTCGAACAAAGCTATTGAAAAAAATTTCCATAGGGCTTTGGATCTCAAATTCCAACTGGAGTGAGAATTACCTTCATGTTTGTTAACATACCCAGAGATTCTGATTTGGTAGTTTTGAGAGAGGACCCTGAAATATGCATTTTTTTTGCAGGTGCTCCAGAAAATAAGGGGGCCACCTTTCCTCTTTGAGGAACAATGTAGTTAAGGATACTGTATTACCAAGTAGACAGTTGATCATTTGCTACATATGTGCCATGTAGAAAAGATTGTTGATCTGGCGGGTGCAACTAGCTATCTACCAGTGCTTTAAGATGAAAGCACAGTCAGCTAAATCATCTTAAAATGTGCAGATAGAGATAACTGATTGCACTGGTATTTTTACATATGTACAAGTACAACCCATCACTGTCATCATAACGATTACCCTGCAGAAAAATTTTGTAAAACCTAAGTGTACTTGTCATTATTATAATAATTCAGCACTTGTGATAGAACTATGTTCCTTAACATTTGCTTCTCAGAAACACTTACCTGTGTTGATCACTGGGGTAGACATCTACCAACATCTACTGCTTCCTTTGTGTTTGGTGAATAAACCCACTGATCTGTGGTGTTAAGCAGTGTAGTACCTACACTGCAGGATGAGCAGAGCATTTACTAGGTGGTGCAGAAAAATGCTTTGCCTCCTAACCAGGCACTTCCTGCCCTTTTAGAGTGAGAGGAGGGAAGCTGCGTGGCAATTTTCCTGGCTTCTGTCTCATGGCCTAGAATGCGGTCAAATCAATCGAATTTATGCAACTTTGCTACTTTCTGTGGTTTTGACGTCATAATGGCATACCACATAATTACGTTAAGAACAATGACTTAAAAAAAAAAAGAAAACTGTATTTTTTCTGTTTAATTGGACTAGACTACCAGAGGAAAAGGTATGTGAAAAGCACATGAGATACAGGTGGAGATTTATTAGTTCATGGCTCAGACTGGTCCCATTAGCAGCTCTTTGGACTTAACATTGTTTACTCACCAAATTCTCTTGGCATGATTATTTTCTTGCTTATGCAGAGTCTATTGCAAAATAATAATAAAAAAAATTGCATGGGAGATGAAAAGCATTTGAGATTTCATGAGTGTTAAAAGGAACATTGTCATTTTAGCCCACGGTTTAGGCATGAACTTGTAATTCTCATTCCAAAGAATCCTTTATAAGTCTTAGGTGAAGGTTAAGTTTTATTTCCTTACCAGAAGAACTCAAGAAGTGAAGTTCATTAAAAATCAATTTAAAATGTATAAACCTTCAAGTTTTTAAAAGTTATTTGAAGAAAGACTTCCCTTCACTTTACAGTGTTCATAAAGCCAAAAAGCCAAATGAGGAAGAAAATTCAAAAAAAGGCTTCTCATGTAAGAAAATACTTTATAATAGACCTATTAATAAAACATCTCAATGTGAATTCAATTTGTAGAAATCAAATTCTGTTTGTTCATGGACTTATAAGTGAATAAATACCTTAATTTCTCATTGATTTTCAGTTTTATTTTGTACACTTTGGTTATGAAGTGTGAGCCCAAAGTTTCTTTCAAAAAGTTTTAATTATGTAAATGGGCACTTAAGTGCAACCAAAGAAGCAAAATATCTTTGAAAATTTTTTCAATATCTCCTTTTGTAAAACAAAAACAAAATTTTTAATCATGTGAATAATTCCCCACAAGTTAACAATTCTTAAGGCAGGGGTATTTGAAGCTAGGTTTTCTAGCACCCAGTATGAAAATTTCTGTAATCTGTAATAATGGAAAGTGGTCTAAGGCTCAAAAACACATAAGAATTGAATTATACTCTAGCAAATGATCATTAACAGAGATATTAATAAGAAGCAAGGAATGTGGTGAGGTTTATTCCACCCATGTTTCTAAACTTGGGCAATAGTTTATTCCTTTTTGAAGGAAAAGGAGTCTCAAGAGTCCCACTGTTGACTTACATTATTTGTATCATGATCTAACTTAAATAAAACATGAAAGAAAAATTGGCATAAGTGCATGTGCTTTCAGCTCATATACAGCAATGAAACAAAAACGAAGTTGAGCAAAACCAGTAAAATTAAAAGTAACACTGTCTTAATATGAAAGAGGACATTATTTCATTGACATTCAATTTCTTCTTATAATGTGAATACAGTACTAGCTACTATACCTCCTATAACCTTGATTGTATTGCTCAAGATTTTTTTTTTGAACTACCATGATACCTTAAACAGATTTGTAACTTCTTTTGGCTTTTACTTAGGGTGAAATCATTATTTACCTATTAATTTCACCCCATAACCTTGACTGTATTGACCAAGATAGTTTTTCTTTCAACTACCACGATACCTTACCTTAACAGATTTGTGACTTCTTTTGGCCTTAACTTAGGGTGAAATCATTATTTACCTATTAATTTCACTCTTTTAGCTCATCAGTCTGCCAAAACAAGTACTGTAGTACTCGTGAGGCTAACACCATCATAAGTTACGATGCACAGATAAGCACTGAAATGTTATGGCAGAACTTGGACATAGTGTGGATATCTAGTTCACCTAGAATATACCACCATTGACTATCACCTAAATAATAACACAGACTTTTACAAGTCCACAAAGAATGTGTAGACTTCTCCTGAAAATATGATCATGGACCTCCAGATTCTTGAGATTCTAGTTTGAGAAAATTGCACTATCCACTAAGCTAAACAGCTTTATTTTATTTGAACTTGGGGTCACCAGAAAGCATTCCTTCTTCCCCATCAGATTCTAGATCTCCTTTCCTCATCCTAAATTAAATAAATATGTTTAAAGTGTGGTTTTCCAACCACTTGTAGTACCTTGGATGATTGATGGTGATATATCAATAAGAATTTTAATTTAAATATTTTTGTGTTTATTTTAATGTGCATTCAGAAAAGGCATAGCTAGTACAGCAGTCCTGTGATTTCAAAGATGCGATTGCTCTCCTATTAGGCAAGACTTTGAAAAGTGAATCCTTTCAAAGCCATTTTAAAAAGAAGTGTTAATTAGAGAAAAATAGGGATGGTACTTGAATGTGGGAAAATCATGGAGATGGTAAAAGTGTAAATTTTGTCTTCTAGCAAAATACATGATGACAGAATTCCTTCTCTTCTCTTTCATACTTTGTAATGATGAGTCATACAGTTATACAAATTTACTTGATATTTCCGTTTCTTACCTCCTAAAACACGTTACTTTTACCTAGCTACACATCATTGTCAGCAAGACTTTGGTCGAAGTGGTTATTGACTGCAAGCAAGTGGGTGAGAAGGCAATAAACACATCTGCTAATATCACATCAGATGGTGTAGAAGTTCTAGGGAAAATGGTTCGATCAAGAGGACCAGGTGGAAACTCTGCCCCGGTAAGTAAATAAACACGTGAAGCTGTGTTATTGTTAAAGGGGAGAAATCATTTTAAAGTACATTAGCTATTTTCCAGGGGAAAGGTTTAACAAAAAGATGGATGGATGGATGGATGGATGGATGGATGGATGGATGGATGGATAGATAGATATTGTATTTTAAACTACACTGTATGTAATAATTTTACTCCAAATAGATGACCAACTAAATATCAACAAATTTCTTTCTGAAGGCAAAAATGCCTGCAGGTTTCAGCCTGCTGATGATCAATCTTTACTTTTGGCCATGAAAGAAATGCAATTAAACAGAGCACTCTCTGTGATTACTCCAACTACTAGTAGACAAAGGAGAATTATAGAAGTCAATAATTAAAGAGTTCTTTGTAAGGCTAGTAGGAAAAAAGTCATAGCATTTGTTAGAATGTAGAAGTCTACAAAGGAATACTAACTAGATTTTCAGGCTGCCCACTTACTGAAGTATTTGATTATGTTGAAATGAATGTATTAGGTTGGATCTCAAGAATGTGATTGGAAACTCAGACTTGCTTTTTGAGGGGCATTAATCATTTCAGTATAAGGTAAGAGAAGTCTCAGTTTTCAGTTTTAAATTTAGAAATCACAGACTGCCAATCTAATCTTGATATGCATTTGTATTCTAATACCTAGAAAAAGGGAATGTGTGTTGTGCAAATTGTGGATTATTCTAGGAAGAGTAATTATTATATGCGAGAGATTAGTAACTTACAGGTCTCCATTCCCTGCCAAATCCAGCAATTATTCAATAAATGCCAGATGGTGGAAGAGTCTAAAGATTTAGTCTTTAAAGAAAATATATTCTTTCTAAACCATGATTTAGTAGAAGATAGATTAATGGATTTAAGGAAACAGTACTCGATAGAAATTACTCACGTTTTTAATAAAATCGACTGGTGTTCAGCAATGCAAGATTCTATAGGCAATAACAGTCTGTACTGGACTAAACTAACAAGTAGGCTTAGCTCAGCTGTCTGTATACATGTGGAATGAAACTTAACAACTGTGCTTCTCCTTTCCAATTATTTTCTCCTAAGAAGTTTCTCCTGGATTTTCTGTTACCTAATGAAATTATTCTAGAAAAGTCTTGAGCTTCTGGCATACGATCATATTTCTTAGTGCCTTTCTTCTACCTTCGCAAATCTAATACTTAGGTAATTATCCAACTGGCATCTATTTAGCTCCCTGCTGTTCAAATAAAAGAGATGTATGAGTTATGCCATGGAGTTGTCTATCATTTTAGTCACTGAGTTATAGCTTTTATATAGAAATCGATAGTAGACTAGTTGATGATTCTACAAACACTTGTTTGAAAACAAGTGTTAAATTGCTTTTTAAAAAAGGATATTTTCACATGAACTATCTATTTTAAGCTTTTAAAATTATAATGGTGACTAATAGTTATTACATCCCTGCTGGAAGCTAGGCAGTGTGTACTTTTCTGGGATTATTTCATTTAATTCTGTAATAATACTGAAAGAGATACGTCTTCCCTACTCTGTAGATATAGAAACTGAGACTTTAAGAAGCTAGGATCAGGTCCCTTTTCAAAAAGTGAGTGTAGTGAGATAAGAGACTATATCCAACTTCCATAAGATCATCTGCCTTTCATTCCAGTGCTGCTTCCATTAGGTCAGACTCTGATTATTACAGGATAAAGGCAGAGAAGGGAGTTTGGTCTGTACCAGAGACTATATGTCCTATCTGTTCATCAACAGGTTCAATTATTTGAAATACAACCTTGAGAACAAAGTGATCAAAACTTACCCCCAAGTGTGTCTATACCTAAAAATTCTAATTAATACCAACAAGTGTAATAGCTATTAATGTTTATTTTCTAATTTAATTGGTACCTTCGTGGTTTCCCTTGAATTCAATAGATTGATTAGAACAAAATAAAAACATCCAGTTCAATAGTAGACAAGTGGTAAATGCACAATTTTAGTTTTGTGATGGCATAGATAAAAGTTAAACATCAAATTACAAACAGAAAATGATTTAGTTCCTCAATGCTCTTTCACCAGTATTCTTGTGTAGTGTAAAGCTCTCTAAATATTTGTATAAGTTCAGATACAGCTTTACTTTGAATTATAAACCTAGTTATAGTATGTTAGAAAAAAAATCAGAGAATAAAATTTGGCACTGAGTGGAAAGTGAAGCCAGGAGTACATTTTAATTCCCATTCACAGATCAAAATGACTCAACTGCTGAGAAATATTTTAATGTTATTTTCATGCTAACATTTAACCCCAAGTGACTTGCCTTTTGTGCAAAACCAGACAAAAATGTCTAACAATGAAAAATGAGCATTTGTAATTGGCTAAGTATTCCCTTGAAAGACATGATGAAAAGTGAAAGTAGGAGGTTTTGTGTCTCTTCCTCTTTTATTTTTTTTTTTGTAGCAAAGATATATCTTTTATAATTTTCAGTTAGTTATAAAAAAGTTACAAAAGTAAAAAAGAGCTGCTCTTGCATTAGGTCTCCAAAGTATTCTTTGTTTTGAGCCACACTGTCTTGCATTTTTAAGATACTAAAATATGAGATCTTTTGACATACCATCTTGTACTGTCTCCTGTATAATATGTGTATTATTGCTTTTGGAATAAAAGCCAGAGGATTTTTTTTTTCCTCTCTTTTAATCAATCCCCTAAAATGTGCCTTGGGAAAAAAAAGTCCCTAAATAAAGGCTGAGGAATCTAAACTATTACGAGTTCAAACAATTATGAATAAATTTGTTGTACTCAAAGAAAAAGCTGCTGACATCATCTAACTTGCAAAAGAAAAGTCAGCCCACGTAACATTCCTGAAATTATAATATTGGCTTCATTTAGCACTTAGTAGGCATTCAACCCCTGGAATAAATAAATTGAGCTAAGAGTCCCAATAACTTCATAAGGCAGAAATCTAGCGAAAGGTTTGTATGTAGACATTAGACTGTTATAGGTGATTAGGTGGTGAATGTTTATTTGAAAAACTTCAAGAAATCTTGATATATACTGGGGCTAGTGAAAGACCTTTTCTTTAAGTAAGTCTTTCCATTCATGAAAATGTGTTTTGCTCTGAGGGCTCTATTCAGAAATGAAAAATTTCTTAATGGATAAATGATTTGCAGACTTAGCTGAATCTATCCAATGCTGTCATAATGGGACCTATTTAATAAATGTCCCCAGACAGAATGGCATTGTGAGATTAGATTGGGCTATCTGCATTTTAAATGTTAGATCAAAGATAGTGCATGCATTTTTAAAATAAACCACAAGAAAATGGGGCATGTCATTTAAATCTCAAACAGAACTAACCCTTCAACACGTGGTTACATTATTTAAACTTTTTTATCCCTGGACCTATTCCACAGAATGGACCTTGCTATGATCATAACCCATAGCAGCGATCTAAAGATTTAATAATATATGCAAAGTGCTTAGGATAGTGCTTGGCACATAGTAACATTCATTCCTGCAAATGTTGATTGCTATTGTTGCTGTTATTTGCTAAGATTTTTCTCAATCAAAACATTTCATAGATATTACTGTGGAAAAAAACTACTATTATATTTCTCTCCTCGATACTGTCACCACGATTTCGATTCTACTTTTTTGGCCTTTGTATTATATGTACACCTGCCAACTATATTCCAGGCACTGTTCTAAATACTTCCTCTATACTAACTCATTTAATCCTCACAACCGCATGAATACAGATGAGAAAACTAAGGCTCCAAGGCATTAAATAATTTGCTCAAAGTAACTCAGTTTGTCAGTGGAGGAGTCGGGGATGACACCTAGGCAGTCTAGCTCCGTTGTCTCAGAATCCCCATGCTCTTTGAAATATTTGTTATTTTTGTTGTCATTGTTTATAAAAATAAGCTGTATTGTATTTTTTCAAATGTATTAATTTTATTAGGTGGTGCAAAAGTAATTGCAATTTTTGCCCTTTTATACTAACCTAATAAAAACTTAATTTTTTACTAGACATGATATTTTTTTGTTTGGTTGCCCTGCACAGGCTCAGTTATCATACTCTTGGATGGTGGAGGGGAATCTTAAACCACCTAGGAAAACGCAGTGAACCATACATATGTTTCTGCAGACAGCTCAATAAATGTATATAGGATCAAGAAAATAAGATGCTTTGACTCATGGATTTGCTTTCAAAATTCAAGACTTATTTTATTGATCAGTTGGACTGAATGTTTGCAATAAGGCATAGTTACTTGAGTATAATGACAGAGAGCCCTATGTGATTCTGTTTGTCAGAACAAGTTCTTTTGTGATAGTGCATGCCATTTTAATAACATGTTTCAATAGTACTATCTACTTGGGCATTATCATTTTTCTAGAAGATGTTTGGCAAAGGAAGGGTGGTACTATTTGCGAGAAAATAAGGAAGGTACCAAGAGTTCCAGCTGAAAACACTCACTGAAAGGGAGATTACAGTTTTAAAATGAAAACTTCAGCCTTCTCCCAGATCAGTAATAGAGCACACTCTTACTATTTGAAAATAATGTAGGAAGAAATATAGTAGAAATGATTGGGTCATTAAGCTAGTGTTAGCCCTTAATGATGTTATAATGATGTTTCTGTATATTTCAACATGTACGTTGACTTATTACCAACATACGTGAGTGGAGCAAGCCTGTCTAAATATTTATGGCATGATCAATGACTTAAAAATACACATAGCTTACATTCTCACAATACTGAATGTGAAGCTGTCATGACATATTCCACATTGTATACAGTATTTGTGTGCTTCTGTCTTACTCCAAGTTCTTCTAGGTCAGGACTATGATTTTTTAAAAAATGTTAAAAAAATTTTTAAAAATGTTACAAAAATTTTTTAAAAATGTTTGTATTCTAAAAGTCTACATCTTATCTGGCTCACATTATGCACTGAAGAAAAGGTTACTGAGTGTGTGTACAAAGAAATGAAGTGAGAATTAATTCAATAAGCCTTCCTAAGTGCTTGTTATATGCCATGTATTGTGATAGGTGACATAAAGATGAGTTTGGTAACGTGAATAACTGTATTGTGTAGTGGGAGGTGTGCTATAGCCGAGGCATATGGAGTGCTGTGTGATGACAGAGTCATTTGGGAACAACTGTGATGGGCTTTGCAAGGAAGACTTTAACAGAGGAGCTAAGCTTACTCTTTAGGTAGAAATGGGAGGGGAAGTTGTGGGAAGTAAGAAGATTTAGATGATGGATGAGTAATATAGACAAAATCTTAGATCACTGTGTGTTTGAGAAAAAGAATTAGTTTGATATTGTTGGAGTTACTTTTTAAGTTACTGTAATGTATTATTATTGTATTGATATTTTGTTATAGAATACAAATATAAAATCATTATAATTATAAATATAATTTATTTGTATATATTTATTGACTGACAATTTTCTTTTTAAATCATAGTTCCAGTTACAGATGTTTGATATTGTTTGTTCCACATCATGGGCCAATACAGACAAGTGCTGTGAGCTTCCAGGCCTGGTAAGCATTATTCCTTCATTTCTATTGATTCCTTAAACTGTATTTAATTTTCTGGAAATGAGAAGCTGTTTCTCAACATTCATATCATAGGCAATTCATTGAGATGATGAAATTAGAGGTTAATAAGGAGGTATGTCTGAAATTAACAAGATTTCTCCTGTGTGACCTAGGATCACATACAGTGTGAACTGCACAACTCAGAGGGTGCTATTTACACATACCTAAGATGTTCCAAAATTCCATGGCTCATGAAGCCATTAGTGTCTCAATTGTTTTCTTGGCACCACTAAGCCAAAAGAAACACCTTGCAGTTCCAGTTATGAAATAACAGGTCCAAATATCTTACTAAATATTTATGTCCTAACAACTCAGTAGCCATATAAAGTTAACAATGCACATACATTGAAAGAAAAAAATGATATTTATATTTTATTCTTAAATGACCAAAATTGCTTACTGATGGGATGTGTGTACGTACTGAGCCCTGCAGCATATCTTACATCTTGGGATCATATTGGCCATTGCCATCCTCACTTTTTCCACGTTGCCTTTTTTCATAGTACTTGCCTTTCATCATAGCAACTCTGTTTGTAAATTAGGCATCATCCAAAAAAGATGTTGCAAAATCGAATATTGAAACTACAGACTACCTTGAGCTTGTCGTTCACACAGAGTCCAATGGGTGCCAAATACTGCTGTGCTTCTCTTAAATTTTTTAAACATTCACAGGACCCCTGTGAGTTCAATATAGTGCTCCTGGGTATCTTGGGACACACTTTTAGAGCTGTAGTCATAATGTACATGCCCTGTATGTGATGCTACTGGAAAACTAAACATTTAAAAGTTATTTATACCAATTTATGATATAAATATTTATGTCCTAACAACTCAGTGGCCCATATAAAATACAATACACATCAACTGAAAGGTTGACAGTAGTTGGTTGGACAGTAGTCATGTCTTAATAATTAAACCTGGAATTCTCTAGAGCATGGGGAAGCCTTCATGAAGTCTGTGAGATTTGACCTTATAACTGTATTAGTTCGTTCTCACGTTGCTAATAAAGACATACCCAAGACTGGATAATTTATAAAGGAAGGAGGTTTAGTTGACTCACAGTTCGGTAGGACTGGGGAGGCTTCAGGAAACTTACAACAAAGTAGAAGGGAAGTAAACATGTCCTTCTTCACATGGTGGCAGTAAGGAGAAGTGCAGAATGAAGGTAGGGGAAAAGCCCCTTATAAAACCATCAGATCTTATGAGAACTCACTATCTTGAGAACAGCATGGAGGTAACCACCTCTATGATTCGGTACCTGGCTTACATTATGCACTGAAAAAAAAGTTACTGAGTTTAAAAAGTTACTCCACTAGGTCTTGTCCATGACACATGGGGATTATGGGAACCATAACAAGATGAGATTTGGGTGGGGACACAGCCAAACCATATCAGTAAGACTCACTATATCAATAAAGTCATATCAGAAAGACTTAGCACCAGCTCACAATATCTACTGTGAGCACCAAATTCATGGCAGCCTGTGTTTGAGAAGGAAGCAACTTATTCTTCTTCACCAAGTTTCTAGTAAACTCTGATGAGAAATTCAATCAGAGACACCTCAATGTTATGCTTAAGGGAAGGTAGATTGGAAATTGGCAGGACAAATTCTTAGAA
>CAUYQU010042696.1:0-11520 GCA_963574635.1 Cheracebus regulus
CCCTTCCCCACAGAGCCGGACCTTCCCGGGTTCACTGTGCTTGCTGTGAAACTCTGTCCTCAGCGCTTCCAATTGCTGTTTCCCTTGTGAGGGTGGGACCAGCCGAGCCCGTCCGTCCCGTATACTCCGCACCGGGAAGCGCTGCGCTGGGGCACCGGCCAAAAGAGTCGCTCTGGAGACCCATGCGGCTCCTTCGCCATGAACCTCCCAGTCTGTGGGCATCAAAAATTCGTCTGCAATTGTGGCATCCACTCGCTCTCTGCGCTTTTACTGGGAGCTACTATCTTGAGCTGCTGCTACGCGGCCATCTTGGATCTCTCTGCGCCCGGTGATGAAGTTTTTCTGTTTCTTAGTTTTCCTTTGGCGGATGCCCCTTCCCCACATAGCCGGACCTTCCCGGGTTCGCTGTGCTTGCTGTGAAATTCTCAGTCCTCAGTGCTTCCAATTGCTGTTTTCCTTGTGGGGATGGGACCAGCCGAGCCCGTCCGTCCCGTAGACTCTGCACCGGGAAGCGCCGTGCTGGGGCGCCGTGCTGGGGCACCGGCAAAACAGCCACGCCGGCCAAAAGAGTTGTGCTGGCGACCCGTGTGGCTCCTCTGCCAGGAATCTCCCGGTCTGTGGGCAACAAAAATTCGTCGGAAAGTGTGGCGTCCACTCGTTCTCTGCGCTTTCACTGGGAGCTACATTCCTGAGCTGTTACTGATTGGCCATCATGGATCTCTCTTATCCATACATTAAATTTTTAAGTATTTGAGCATCTAAGATAATTTTGAAAATTCAAAATAATTAAAATTTTAGAATTTAGCTTGCATTGTAAAGGTCACATGAAATCAGGATAAAATATAAAGTTCCTCCAAGAATTTACCTGTTTACCCGTTTTCCAACTCTGTAATGTCTCTTTTCATCATAGAGGTAATAATGCTAATAGCTAGCAACAGCCCTCACTGCTCAGGTGTTTCATTAAATGTCTGCACTTGGTGATTCTCACAAGTCCCAGGTCTTGTCTTCCACTTTTTATACTAAAAAATCAGAATTCCAAGCTCATTCAAAAGTGATAGAATTCTGAGTGGCTGATTCTCATGAACCTAGCCTTAAAAATTGAAAGATTATCTACAAGTTCACTGAAACACCCTCAGAAATAGAACCAGCAAAATTTCCATCAAGAGTCTTGAAGACATCTTGATGAAGATGATAACAAAGATAAGTCATTGTTGAGTATCCCATGTGCTTAAATTATGCATCAGATTCTTCACCTTTTTAACATCCCTTTTTCATCTATTACCTCCTTCTACTTTGTCAGTAATACTTCCTTGACATACTGTTAAAATTCAATTCTCTAGTTTGTTTATTTTAATCCTTATTAAAACTAGTTTATCCCTGCTGGATTTAAAGAAAGTTTATGGGGGCAAGCATGGGGAGGGTGGAGAATACAACCAATTAAGACAAGAAGAACACATTTCAGCACCTCAGTATATAGACAGTGTGTACCCCTCTTGCAGATTGCTGACCATAACCATTTCGTCTCAATTCTTTTTCATTTCCATTACAAAGAAATACAATTTCAACTCTTGCCCTAAGAGTCTAGATGTTCCTGAAACCTAGAGCTCAGACCAGCCTAACAGTGGCTATGAAAAACAATCAATGGATTTCCTGCCCTGAGACCAGAATGTATGTTTTGAAAAGTATAAGTGCTGTCCATCTGCAAGGATATTTTTGTTATTGTTGTTGTCATGTCCAATTGACTATGATGGGAGAATCTAGTTCATTATTAAAAGCAGAAAAGAATCGCTTGCATGACTATGGATAGATCTGTCAGCTAAGAACAATGTGTGGTAGCCCTTTCTGCAGGGAGACTGACAGTAACTTCAGAAACATACACTGAATGTCTAATGGGATTTTTCCATACTTAAATTCTGTGAAAAGATATTAAATATCATTAATTCATTAAAGAAATGTCTGGTGGTTTTTATGAATGCTCATGAATATTTCATAAAGTGATTAAAATTGTTAATCTTGCTCCCAATTAATTTTCAGTAATTCTTAGAATACACATGTAAATAATAGGTAATTAGAATGTCTTATTATGTGTCATTTATATAACTTAGGCCATTAAAGTTGCATTTTTGATGTGATACATTTCTTAGGGCACTATGTCGTTTGTTTTTTTAAACAAAATTCATTTTTCCTTTTTTTGAGACCGCATTAATTTTGAGGGGATTTTGAGAGGAAATGTTGAGGGTCTTCTAAGAAGAGGAAGAATAGGTTGTACAAGTGCAAAGAGTGGCTTATCTATGAAGTAGCATTACCAGAGTTCTCGATTTTTCTCTTCCACCATTCTGGTGAGGTGGTATTCAGCAAATTTAATTAAGAAAGCTATCCCCTGTGGAATTAGATGCAAAGGTAATTCTGCCCCTTTTTCTTTCTTTCCTCATGCTTTAGCTTTTCATTGCACTTGACTACTACATGGGTAGAAAAAGGAACTTGAATTTGGAGGCAATTTAGAATAACGGAAAGTTCACAGAGTCAAAAAGAACCTTCTTGAAGGGATCATGCCTCCCAAGCTGTGTTGTCTTGGGCAAATTATCTGTCTGAATTTCATTCCCTTTATCTGTAAAATTTTGAAGATAAAACTTTCCCTACTTATCTTACAAGATTTTTTGTTGAGAATTTAGTTAAATCACATCTTGAAGACATTTTGTAAAATGCTCTGCAGATTATCCCAAGTATGCTAAGCAAATAGATAATTCTCAGCAAGTTACTTTAACATTTTTACCCTGGGCCTTAGTTTCCTAATGCCAAATGAGAGAATTAAAGCTCCCTAATTTGAAACCGATTTATTTTTATGGTGATCTACTTACATATTTCTGACCTCTTCTTTAACTTTCAATTCATGGATGATTTCTTACAAGTTCAGATGGTCCAGGACTTGGAGACAAATGGGGGATGAAAAAGGGGGTCCAAATATCATGGCGTATTCTGTGGTCTTTGTGTCTCATGGCATCTGGTAGAGATTTCTGTACTTGGACATCCTCCGGAACACATTTTGAGCTCAGTCTTGAGCCACAGGGCTTACATCCTAAATACCCATCACTTCCAAAGAAATGTTTTTGTCGGTAGCTTGACTTACTCTGAGGCGGATTGTTTCCATCATCAGTAGCCAAGTGAAGATCTGTTTTGCCTTTGCCTGTTGTGCTCTGTGAGCAAGAATTCCAAGTCTTTGACACAGGGAGGCATATTTATGACATTTGGCTTCTTTGTTCAACAGATTTTTCCTTTCTGTGTTTATGAGAGTTCGCATTAAATAGTGCTCTGATCTACTGGATTCCTTTTCTTTGAAACATTTTGTTTCTTTGCATTGGCCCTTGTTATGAGGAGCTAGAGGCATGGAGGTCCTGTTCTAGAGTTGCTTGACTGCTTTTATGTCCTTTTATAAAAGGTTTCCAAATCAAGAGGATCATATATTTGTTATTCATGGGTCAATTAAATGCCCAAGTAATTAAAACTAGCCATTTTACCATTAATAAAGGTTGGAAACCACAATGCTTTTGCGATGTACAGTCATTTCAACGTCAGCCTACAGTTGCACAGGTCCATCTAATCACCTGCATGGCAATACAATGAAATAGGTGCTGAGATGATATTGTTAGGCATCCAAATGACTCATATTGTTTGGAGATGCACATGCTCTGGTCAACCCATAATATGTTAAAGTTTTAAAGTTGTGCAAAAGACACTCTTTAAACATAGATCGTAACGGTTCATGTCTGAAAAGGTGTATAACCTGTACCCAGCATTAACATAAACTCGAAAGAAAGTTACATTTTAGACAGGTTCACAGTACAATCAGAAAGCAGGATCTAACGTTGCATATTCTCAATTTGCAAATGCATTCCTTTCTAAAAAGCTGCAATTAATTACAAACTAGTTTGATGCCGTTTCTGCTTTCCTTAAATATGGAGTGAATTCGCCCCATAAACTAATGAACCAAAGTGGAGCCAAATAGAGACCAGCTGGCTGGATAGCTCAGTAATTTTATCCACATGATTGACTTTATGATTCTTTCACTGAAGTAACTAGTCTTTATTTCTGCAATAAGCACCAATGAATATTTGGGAGGGGGCAAGGAATTATCAAAATCTGGAGAAAGAAGAGGCACTGATTGTTTGATGTGGAAAAGCACATTCCTCCACACAACTTCTCCGGCATAATAGGTGCCGGATTTCAGGTCTCTCTGGCTTCCAAAGTAACACACTTAGTTGCCACAGAGGCATAGTAAGCAACCAATGCCCAAATAATCATTACAGATACTCCATTAACAGCAGCTAACTGTGTGGCTCTTAACCATACAAATTGTTTTTTGACAGCTTGTAACCTTTTCAAATACTTTCCTTTGGGCATTACACCACACTCAGATCTAATTTTAACTTTTGCTTTGTCTATAATTTATGAGTTTCTTTGGAGCTGCATAATATATTTGAGGAGAAAGGATACATTCAAATAAAAGCTAAAAACAAAATCAATTACTGTTTTAATCCATGAAACCTTTGCTCACTGGGAGATCGCTACAATAGGATGAAACAAAAAGAAGGGAGGGAAGGACCTAAATGATCTAGAATTCCCTTAGAAGCTATTTTAAAACAAGCAGGTTTAACCTATTTAAACAGGATCATAGCTGAACAGAAATGAAATATATCACTGATACATGCAAAAGTTTCTTTTAAGATGCATGAAATTTTACAACATACAAATTTTAAAATTATAAAATGGCTTAATGAGGCTGTCAGTGAAGAACTAAAATATACAACACTCCTTTAGCAGAGAAAATCCCCAGGTTTGCAATTTTCAGATACTGGAATCCATCCACTCAAAAAAAAGGAAGAATATCATTCCAAAAATTGGTCCAAAAAAAGTGGATTCATCTTAAAGATCATAGATCACAAATGGTTGGCACTAAAAGAAATTTTAGAAATCATCCAGTTGGGCTCAAGATGAAGCCTAGTGGCTGGCTTTGTTCTTGGTTGTTCTCTTCTCTCACTCCCCACACCCAAAGAATCAGCAAGTCCAGCCTGCTCTATTGCAGGAATCACATTCATCTCCCGCTAACCATCAGCTCTTAAACACTAGCACCTCTCACTACCAGGAGTGGTACCACAGAACGCTAAACCAGGGGACAGCAAACTGCAGCTCACAGTCTGACTTTGCTGCCTCTTTTTGTATGTCCTGAAAGCTAAGAATAGTTTTTACATTTTTAAATTATGGTAAAAAAAAAACAAAGAAATAATAGTATTTTATGGCATGTGAAATTATATGAAATTCACATTCCAGTGTCCCTCAATAAAGTTTTATTGGAACACAGCCATGTTCAGTCTTTCATGTATTGCCTATGACTGCTTTTGCTTTACAAGAGCAGAGCTGAGTCACTGAGACAGAGACTATATGGCTCACAGAGCCTAAGGTACTTACTATCTGGCTCTTACTATCTGGTACCTACTATCAGAAAATGTTTACTGATTTTAGTCTTGTCAGTCCCCAATATCACACTTTCTGTGCCATAGTCATTTAAAGAAATGACATGGCATAGCAACCAGCAATCCTTTTCAAACATATCAACTCCTGTCACTTTGTGTTTAAAACCCTCATACACTGTGCTGTCCAGTATGGCAGCCAGTAGTCACATGTACCTATTGAACACTTGAAAAGGGTCTAGTGCAGCTGACCCTTTTTAAGTAGATTTTTATTTTTGTTTAATTTTGATTAAGTTTTAAAAATTGATACTAATTAGAAAGCATTTGACTATATTTGGAATAACTTGAGTATATGAATGTACCATTTCAATTGTAGACTTTAGGAAATCTCAATGCAGATCAAATATTCCCAAGGAATATTTTGGATCCAAATTGGAATGTGCTAATAATGTAAAATACAGGGTTTTCAAAGACTTAATATAAAAAATAAAGAATGTAAAATAGCCCACTAATAATTTTAAGAGTGATTACAAGTTGAAATGATATATGTTAAATGACATATCTTATTCAAATCTATCTGCTTGCTTTGGGTTTTGTTTTTTTTTTTTTTACTTTTAATTGAGGCTACTAGACAATTTAAAGTTATATGTGTGGCTTGCATTTTATTTCTATTGAACAGCAAATGCTGCTTTAATGAGTTTACATGGCAATAAGAATAAATTCAAAGGTTTCTTACAATGTCAACAAGGCCTTGCGTGGCCCCTGCCCACCTCTTTAATCACATCCCCAGTCACTCTATTCTCGCTCTTCATAGCAGTTCCCTCAAAGACACTAACCTAATGTTTGCCTTAGTCTTTCTTTGCACCAATTCTGCCTTCTCGTGGGGAACGGCTGCCCTACATCCTAACTCTTTCTCATCCTTCAGTACAGCTTAAACATCAGCCTCCTCAGAGAGGCTTTCCTTAATCCACCCCTCGTCACTTTCTTGAATTCCACCTGGGTTTCTTCTCACCATAGTTATCATCAGTATCTGAAATTTTCTGCTTACTAATTTACATTTCTCTTGACCATCTCCATTCCCTGCAGACTCCCCACCCCAACACACACAGAGTGGGAATCTTGTCCGTTTTGTTCACTGCCCCATCTCTAACACTTCAAACAATGCCTGGTGTTCAATAAATATTTCAATGACTGGCCCTTTGTTTTACATATGTGAAAAACTAAGACACGGAGCAGTTAAAAGATCTAATGACAGAGCTCAGAACGGAACACAGGTCTCCTACTTCCAGCCGCATGTTTTTGAGATCTGTGGATCAGCGTCTCTCCTGTCAGGACCTCAGAGATCTTCTGCCCACTGTGTGAAGTTTCATCGGATGCCAGCTTCAAAAGCAAAAGGTCGGCTAACCCAGCCGTTTAATTTACCCATGGGCACCTAAAAACTTCTCAGTAGCTTCATCTGCTCTCTAAATTCCTTGCCAGATTGTTAGCAGCTTTTGAGATTGCTTCTCAGATGACTTTTTCCTCTGGGCATGAGAAATAATCACCAAAATTAAAGAAGGAAATCAATGGCATTTAGCCTTTCTCGCTCACCAAAGTGATCGTCACAAAACAGAAAGAACTGGGTCATAAGGATGGTAAAAAGACCAATTACATATTCTGAAGTAGCAGCACAACCACTACCAATGAAGTTGGGCAGAAAAGTAAACACTAGGGGTCAGGATGCCCTTCCTCTTTTATCTTTTCCATTTTCCCCTTTTGTTAATTAACATTCAAACTATGTTCGCGTTCCTGCAAATTAAGCAACAGCCCAAAGGGTGATATTTGAAGGCAACGTGGAAAAAAATTACACATTTCATTCCTCAGCTAAAGTCTAAAATGTCAGTCTTTGTAACACCATGTATTTTAGACTTTAATCCTTGCGTAAGATCAGCTATCTCTAAGAGAGATATTGTTGATACCTTCATTTAAGTGAAAAAGGAGAAAAGAATGAGGGGAGGTGTTTGCCTTGTAGTTGTGCTTATGGGTAGACATATACTATGGTGAGCATATTGTAGTCAAAGGTAATAAACGTCCCAATAAAAGCCTTCTATTTAAGTTCTCATTTACTACCAGCTAATGAGCTCAGATTTCTCTCCTCCTTTATTTTTTCACTCATCAGTAGGGAAGAATTTTTTTTTATGACTTTGACCTTCATGTGCATTTATCAGGTGTCTTTTGAGAATGTGTCATGGGAATTGTGTGATCAGGTGTTTTCAGCAACACAAGCAGAGGCTTAGAGTTGGGGGTGGACATAGTAAGACAGAGCTGTCGGTAGCAAACTGTCCTGGCTTAAGTGGAGGCTTTATTGTATGTCAAAGAAGAGGGACATATAACTAAATAGATGTGGTGAGCAGACTTTAAATGTCAGGTTTAGGTGTTGGAACTTTATTCTGTCAGTAACCTGAAACTACTAGACATTTTATTACATGAATAAAATATTATCGTTCATTGCATAAAATGACATATTTAGGAGTGTATTAATGACTAGCATTTATTCAGCACTGTGTTCTAGACACTATTTCTAATCACTTTACATGCTTATGCATTGTTCAGTCCTCACAATTACCCTATAAAGTAGGTTGAACCTTTGTTACTCCTATTTTACAGATGAGGAAAATGAGATACGGGTTAGTAACTTGCCCACTGTCACACAGCTAGCGTGTGGCAAAGCCAGGGTTCAAACCCAGGCAGCCTATGTCCAGAGCTCTTAAGAAGAATGTCAGTGCAATATGGCCGAGTGGCCAAAGGAAGAGCTGCTGCTAGCAGCAACCTGGAGCCTTTATCTAAGTCAGAGAAGATGTGAAAAGATGTCACCTCTGGGTGAGGTCAGCAAAAGTATTGGTGATTGGATGGAATGCTGTCTCTGTATGCATTTCAAAAAGTGACCCTTCCTCTGGGCAGACATAGCCTCCATCTACGGTTTGGGGAACAACAAGGATAGACTTCAGCCTTCCTTTGTCCCCATCTTATAGAATGTTGCATATTTGATTTTCAATTAAATTGCTGAAATAGATTAAACATTTCAATCTGTTTCAAACCATCATTAAAGCCAGCTCTATACCACACAGTGATGTTTCAAAGTTGAATTTTTGTGAATCTGAGCATGAGCATGTGTGTGTGGGTACGCACATGCACAAAAGCGAAAAAGAAGTTTCATATTTGGGTTGATGCCAGAACAAGATCAAAGAACAGCCCCAAAGTCTTGGAGTTGAGAACATGAATCCCTGATGAAATCTTTTAGGAATTAACAAAAATCTTCATAAAAGATGAAAGATCATCCAAGGTCCTCAGAAATTTTACTCAGGTTCCAAACTGATCTAGATTTTAAGAGACAGGGAGAACTCAGCTGTAATCTCAGTCACATTACTAATAATTTTGATTGGGGTGAGGGAAGGGATCCAGAAGAGTTCTATGGAGTAAATGACCTTAAATCATGCTAGGATTTGCCTGCTAACCTAGATAATTTCATTTAGGTACATATAGACCATATAGACCATATTGAGAAATACTCGTGCTTTTCCAACACAGCATACCACATGCTTTGGAGGCCCAGATTCGCACTGCTTTTTTATCCTTGCTAGATTTGCATATGTATTCCTACCTGTGAGCTCAATCCAGCTTGCCTCTTGTCCCAGTCTTAGTGAAGAAATTCATGAAACTGCCTGCCTCCAAAGATCAAGGTTCAAGATCAAGTCAATCATGATGTCCATTGTTAGTTGTTCCCATCTATCCTCTTGCCCAGGCTTTCTCCGACTCTTTCTGCCCAATACTTGAATGCCCAGGTTCTCAGGACCATCTCCTGCACCTCTGGAGCCTCCAGCCAGACCTCCTGTACATGTAACCCCACCTGCCTTGATAACACACTGCTAAGCACCACTGCATACCTCCTTATTCTTTCCTACCTACTTCAAATTCTTTCCTACCTCCTTATTCTTTCCTACCTACTTCAAATTTCACTCATATATCTGGTCAGGAAAAGGAGAATCTGCCTCCTCTTCACAATCTCTGGTTTTGTCTGAATTCTTTCACTCTGAGCCCTAAAAGTCATTTCGCATCAAAAATGTTCTGTTTGCTTTAAAACTCTGGACTTCAAGCAGAAATAATTACTTAGACTTCACCTGAGGTTAGATCATAAACTGGCTAAAATTTAAAATATGTCCCAAATAATTTATTTCTTACGATATCAACGTACCTGTCTCCTGAAGTCACTTAAGGAAACTAAGTTCAAGTGGACTGTGTTAACATAGTTCAAACAAGAAAGCTGCAGAGTTTTATTTATTTATTTTTAATTGAGAAAACTTTTCTTTAAAAAAAGTGTTAGAGGGTACGTGTGCCAGTTTGTTACCTGGGTATATTGCTTGATGCTGAGGTTTGGGCTTCTATTGATCCCAATGCCAAGGAATGAATATTGTACCCAGTAGGTAGTTTTCAGCCCTTGAACCTCTCCCCTGCCCCCACCATTAAAAATTCCCAGTGTTTATTGTTCTCACCTCTGTGTTCATGTGTACCCAATGTTTTTAGCTCCCACTTATGAAAGAGAAGACACAGTATTTGGTTTTCTGTTTCTGCATTAATTTGCTTAGAGTAATGTCCTCTAACTGCAACCGTGCTGCTGCAAAGGACATAATTTCATTCTGTTTATGGGTGTTTATTATTCCACGGTGTATGTGTACCACATTTTCTTTATCTAATCTACCATTGATGGGTCACTTGGGCTGGTTTTGTGTCTTTGAAAAGCCACAAACTTTTAAAGAACAACAGGTTATTAACCTTAAGCAGTTCATGAATGGGCTTCAGGGGATCTATAGGCTCTCTGAGATAGTATAGACAAAAGTGTGTTTATGTGTATGTGTGTCTAGGTATACATTTTTCTGAAGAGAGAGCCTGTAGATTTTATCAAAATTTCAAAGGGATCAATAAGCCATAAAATTTTAAGGTACCCAGCCTGATCTATCAGCCATACTCCCTCCAGATAGTTAGTGCCCTCGTAGATACCTTTGCTTCTATAGAAAAGCTAAAATGCTTGGCAAGTTGCAAGTTTTCTGACTTTCATATTATTTTTTAGTTTGTAATACTAAAAATATAATTGAAAGAATTAACAAATTCCAAGTTCCCATTGCTGATAGTCTTAAAACACCTAAATATGACTTTGAAAAGTTCCAAAAATATTTTATTTTATAAATAGACCTTTAAATGTTTGACATTAATAATCTACTAGTAAAGAATTAAGAAAATATTTAAATATATTCACACACATATTAGACTTGTTACTTAAAAATTGATTAAAAACTGCCAGGCATGGTGGCTCACGCCTGTAATCCCAGCACTTTGGGAGGCTGAGGCAGGTGGATCACGAGGTGAAGAGATCAAGACCATCCTGACCAACATGGTGAAACCCCATCTCTAAAAAACAAACAAAATTGATAAAACTTTTCTATGATAATGCTCTTCTATAATCATGCTTTTCTATAATCTTATAGTTGTTAAATTAGATTCCATTCATAAACTGCATAGTGGCACATTGTTACGGTGTGAGAACACAAGACAGCACTATCATCTGCAACTTTCCATCATCTGCAGTGGGGGCTAATCCTAGCAGGTTTCCACAGTATGCATTTGGTATATCTGAATCCAGATGACAAAATGTTCTTGTATAACAGGTCTTCTTTACCATGGTATCAAAAAAAATCCTACTGTTCCTTCACATAGAATTCATTCTGGTTTAGATAATGTCAACATCTAAGCACACATAGAGGCACTATTTATTCTATTTAAATTGGAAAGATTATTGGTCATGCAAACCCCGTCATCTCTCAACTTATACCCAATTATGCCAACCCACTGGGATTACCTGAATCACATTCAGTCAGAACAAATATAAGGTTTTTGACAGTAAAACTATTCCCCAACCAACATTCCATATTTGAGTCTTTTTCTACTAAGGTTGACTAGGTTAGAATATTAATTGTCAAATCTTCTAAGAAGTTTCTATCTTTCTATCATCTATCTATCTATC
>CAUYQU010042697.1:0-47405 GCA_963574635.1 Cheracebus regulus
TTCACTCCCTATAAAACCCCCTGTCTGAGAGGAGTCTGTGCGACTTCTCCAGCCCCTCCTGTCCAGACCGCAGAACCTCACCCGGGAGCCTGAATAAATTCCCTTGCATTGGATTATTTTGGTGCTGGCCTCAGTTTCTTCATTTTATCCTCGGAAACAAACCTCACACCTAGTAGGGATCCTGAACTCCCATCCATGCCCAGGAGTAACAGGGAGCTCTTTCCCCACTGGGTATCAATGAAAGCCAAGTGGAAAACCTAAAATTCCACCCCCATGTGGCATGGAAGTGTCCCCCTATTCCGCACTGAAGCAATATCTGAGGAGGTCTTCTAAAGTACAAGATTTAAATAAGATCCAGAATTTTAACATAATATCTAAAGTGGCTAGGTATTAATAATATTTCACTTGTTATATCAAGTAATGTATGTGTAATGTAATAACTAGAACAACTACTTAAAAACCTATACACTTGAAAATAGTAGATAAATTGAAGTAGAATTATTTTTTTTAAAGTGTCAGCAACCCAGAAAAGAGATAGGAAAGAGAAAACAAAGAAACTAAAGACAGAGAAAACAAACAGAAAACAAAATGTAAGACAGACTTAAGCCCCAGCATATCAGTAATTACATTAAATGTAAATGGTTTAAATAGACTAATTAAAACACAAATTGCTACAATGAATTTTTAAAAAGACCAATTATATAGTGCCTATAAGAAACTCACTTCAAGACGTGGGTAGATTGAAAGTAAAACAATAATAAAAAATATGCTATCCAAAAAATAATCAAAAGAAAGCAGTAGTAGCTATATTAATATCAGATAAAAATACTTAGACTGATGAAAATTACCAGTGAAAGCAAGGGGCATAACATAATCATAAAAGCATCAATCCATAAGGAACACATAGCAATCCTAAATGCATATGCACAAAACAAGAGAGCTTAAAATATGTGAAGCAAAGTTGATGGAACTGAAAAGAGAAATAGACAAATCTATAATTAATATTGGAAACAATGCCCTTCTATCAATAATTTATAGAAGAACTATACAGAAAATCAGCAGTATAGAAAAATTCAGCAATATTATCAACCAACAAGATTTCATTGACATTTATAGAACAGCCCACTCAACAAAAGCAAAATGAACACTCTTTTCAATTGTCCATGGATATACCAAGATAGACCATATTCTGAGATTTAAGATAAACCCCAGAAAATCTAAAACATTTAAATCAGAGTGTGTTGTCTGCCCACAACAGAATATAACCAGAAATCAATAACAGAAAGATAAGAGAAAAATCTCCAAACACCTGGAAGCTGAACACTACATTCCTAATGATCTGTGGGTCAAAAACACAAGTCTCAAGGGAAATTTAAAAATACATTTCACTGAAAGAAAATAAAATTACAGCATATCAAACTTTGTGAGACACAACTAAAACAGCGTTGAGTGAAATTTATGGCATCTATATAATTAGAATAGTTTTAAATCAATAATTTAAGTTTTTCCCTCAAGAAACTAGGAAAAGCAAGCAGAAGAAAGGAGATAACATACAAGCAGAAATCAATGGAATTAAAAACAGGAAAACAATAAAGAAAATCAATGAAACAAACAGCTTGTTCTTTGAAAAGATCAATGTAATAGATAAAACTCTAGTAAGACTGACAAAGAAAAAGAAGACAGAAACTTCAAATATTCGAAACAAAATGGGATAGATCATTACAGACCCTGCAGTCATCTAAAGAATAATTTAAAAATGCTGCAAACAACTCTACACAAATAAATTTGATAAATGGAATGAACTGATCTCACAAAATACACAAACAACCACCAAATATGAAGTAGTTAATTTAAAGAGCCTTGAAACCATTAAGGAAGTTAAATTAGTAAATTAAAACCCCCAGCAAAAAGTCATCTTCAAGCCATGATGGTTTTGCTGGAGAATTCTACTAAATGATTACACAAGAATTAACATCGACTCTAGACAACCTCTTCCAGAAAGTAGAAGGGGACATTTTAAATTCACTTTATGAAGCCAACATTACCAACCTAAAATCAGACAAAGATGGTGACAAATAAATATTACAGAGGAATATTTCTCATGAAAGTAGTTTGAAAAATTCTTAACAAAATATTAGTAAATAGAAATCAGTAATATATATGTAATTATTTTGTAAGTAATTCTTCTTATTCCAGGGATGGAAGACTAGTTCAAAATTTTAAAATCAATGTAACTTATCATATAAATAAACTAAAGAAGAAAAATATCACATTGTTGTATCAATTAAGGTGAAATAATCATTTGATGAAATTCAACACCTGTTTAAGAACTCTCAGGAAAATAAGAATGAGGGGAACTTCCTTAATTTGATAGAGACCACTTATACAAAAAATTTTTTTAAATAAATGGTCTCCAACAAATTAAGGAAGCTAACATCATACTTCATGGTAAATGCATGAATACTTTTCTCTTTAGATCAGGAGTGACATAAGTGTGTTTACTCTCAACATTACTATTTAGCATTGTGCTGGAAGTTCTAGCCAGGGCAATAAGGCAAGAAAAGGAAATAAAAGACACATAGATCACAAGGGAAAAATTAAGCTATCCCTATTTGTAGATGAAATAATTGTCTACACAGAAAATTTCAAGGAGTCCAAACAAATTTTTTAAAAGTGATTGCAGCAAGGCTTCAGGATGCAAGATCAACATACCAAAAATCAATTGTATTTGTATATACAAGAAACAAACACATTAAAAAAAAACTAAAAATATAACACTACTTAGAGTTGCTCTAAAACATTGACTACTTTGGTATAAATCTGACAAAAACATGCACAGGATTTATATGCTGAAAACTATCAAATGCTAATGAAAGAAAGGAGATCCAAATGAATGGAGAGATAATCTATGCCTATGGATTGGGAGATTTAATGGCATAAAGTTTTGAATTCTCCCCAGATTGATATATAGGATTAGTGCAATTGTTATTTAATCCCCATAAGATATTTCAAACATATAAAAAGAATTTTAAAAGTTAATTTGGAAAGAGAAAAGAATAGAGATAGAACAATTCTGAAAAGTAGGAGTAAAATAAAAGAAATCCAGTTGCAAGGTTTGTTATATAAAACTATAATAAACAAGACTTTGTGATATTGGCAAAGGGGTAGAAATATAACTCAATGGAACAGAATAAGGAACCTAAAATAACATCACACAGATATGGTCAACCTATTTTTGACAAAGGTGCAAAAGTAATTCAGTGGAGAAAAGACAGTCTTCAATAAATCATCCTGGAACACTAGATATTCATGGGCAAAAAGGAACTTTGACTTAAACCTCTTTCCTTACACAAAGATTCTAATGTAAAATATAAAACTATACAATGTTTTAAAATAACACAGGATAAAATTTTTTGAACCTAAGGCTTGGTGAAGAGTTCTTAGACATGACACCAAAAGCATAAGTCATTTAGAAAAATAAGTGAACTAAACTTCATCCAAAGTAAAAATCTTTGCTCTCTAAAAGATCCTATTAAGAGTATGAAAAGACAGGCTACAGACTAGGAGATAATATTTGTAAACTACATATGTGACCAAGTACTAATATCTAGAATATATTTTTAAAATTGTCAAAACTCAACAGTTCAAAAAACAAACAATGCAATTAGACTATGGACAAAAGACAAGAATAGAGATCTCACTGAAGATATACAAGATGGCACAAAAGCAAATGAAAAGATGTTTGACATCACTGGGACTTAGGGAAATGCAAATTTAAAACACAATGGACTATATCACTACATACTTGTTGTAATACTAAAATTAAAAAATAGCAACAAATAGCAGATCATGGGGAAGATGTGCATAAACTGGATCACTTATACATTGCTGGTGAAAATGTGAAATTACCCAGCCACTTTGGTAGATAGCCCTTAAAATTTTTTTTAAATTAAACGTACACTTACTGTGCGACCCAGAAATTGCACTCCTGGTCATTTTCTGAAAGAACTAAAAACGTATGTCACACAAAACCTGTACATGACTGTTTACAGTAGCTATATTTATAATAGCCAAAAACTGGAAATAAAATGCCTTCTATACATGAATAGTTACATGAACTGTACTATACCCATGATATAGAATACCACTGATACAGTTTGGATCTGTGTCCCCACCCAAATCTCATGTTGAATTTGTAATCACCAATGTTGGAGGTGGGGCCTGGTGGGAGGTGATGAGGGAGGTTTCTGATGGGTTAGCACCATTTCCTAGTGCTGTCTCATGATAGAGTTCTCACCAGATCCAGTTGTTTAAAAGTGTGTGGCACCTCCTGGCTCTCTTTTCCTCCTGCTCCAGCCATGGAAGACATGCCTGATTCCCCTTCTCCTTTGCCCATGATTGTAAGTTTCCTGAGGCCTCCCAGAAGCAGATGCCAGCATCATGCTTCCTGTACAGCCTGCAGAACCACGAGCCAATTAAATGTCTTTTCTTTATAAATTACTGAGTTTCAGTTATTTCTTTATAGCAATGTGAGAACGGACTAATACAACCACACAGCAATAAAAAGAAGTGAACTATTGATACAGTCCATAACTTAGCTGGATCTCAAGGGCATTATTCTGTGTGAATAAAGCCAATCTCAACAGGTCACATACTGTGTGATATGTGGAGGATATGACTCTGAAGGAGGATATGACTCTGAGGATATGACTCTGAAGGAGTGGTAGGAGGCAGACCTTTATGGTGATGGAATTATTCTCTATGTTGACTGTGGTTGTTGTGGGAATCTATACTTGTGATAAAATAATATTAACCTACACACACAGATTGTACCAACGTCAAGTTGCTAGCTTTGAAATTGTATGGTAAATATGGAAGATGTAACTGAAACCAGTCAAATTGTCCCATAGAAATGATGTTTATGGTTTCTTTTGAATAAACATAGAAACTGAGCCTCTCGGTCTTAAAACTTGAGAAAGTTACACTTGTCTGATTCCTTCCTCAAGAAACTAACTATCAGGCATTCCAAATAGTACTAAGGAAATGAAACTCACCGGATCACCACATCTAGACAATGAGACATCGGACCCCTCACTCATCATGATTGCCTAACCAACCACCTGCTTCCTGTTGACCAACTCCTCTTCCTTACTCCTCTCTAATTCCCATTTTCCCACAGATAGTTACATTTCTTCCCTGCTATATAAACTCCTAATTTTAGTTGCTTGGAGAAACAGATTTGAGATTGATCTCCTATCTCCTCTGCTGTATCACCTGAATAAAGTCTTCTTCCCTGGCAATACTTATTGTCTCAGTGATTGGCTTTCTGTGCAGTGAGCAGCAGGACCTGCTCACTGCACAGGTCCTGTGGCATTTCAGCAACATAACCACTGGGAGGAAATGGGTAAAATGTACACAGGACCTTTCCATATGACTTTTGCAACTTCCTTTGAATTTACCATATTTTTAAGTAAAAAAATCCAACCAACATAATGTTAGGTACTAGAGATATTTGCGATGAATAACTCAACATTTTTATTAAGTATCTATGACATGCCCTTGGACCTTAAGGAACTCTGACAAGGTGACAAACCTAAGCTGATTGATGCAGGATTGGAGGATGCATTCAAATCACAGCCACTTTGAAGACCAGGAAGATTCTCTTGGTGGGCACCATTTTTACCAGATTTGGAAGGATTTTCCAAGTAAATTTGGTTGGGTTTCAGGAGAAATGGGGCTCAACATGTAAGAAGAGGCTGGGTGTGGTGGCTCATGCCTGTAATCCCAGAACCTTGGATCCCAAGGCAGGTGGATCACCTGAGGTCAGCAGTTCGAAGTCAGCCTGGCAAACATGCTAAAACCCTGTCTCTAGTAAAAATACAAAAATTAGCTGGGCGTGGTGACAGGCTCCTGCAGTCCCAGCTACTCAGGAGGCTGAGATAGGAAAATTGCTTGAACCTGGGAGGCAGAGGTTACAGTGAGCTGAGATCATGCCACTGCACCCAAGCCTGGGCAACAGAGTGAGACTCTGTCTCCAAACAAACAAACAAAAACAAAAATGCATTCCAACACATGTCCTGCACTAGAAGATGTAGTTGGAGAGAAAAACAGACCAGGGTGGGAGAGAATGAAAAGGTTTGGGCCATCTCTCAGCCTTAGCTGTTCCCATTCCTATCCTTACATTCAAGGCTGCTTTTGAACAGATCACTTGCAATTCTTTCAACAAGCCAATCTTTCTCTGGATTCCAGGTCTTTGCATATACTGTGTGGTTTACCTGGTTACCTTCTACTTAACCATCAGGTTAAGTAGCACATCCTCTAGTAAGCCTTCTCTGACTTCTGCTTTTCCCTGTGTGGGTTAATTGCCCTTGTTATGTGTTGCATCTGGCATCTCCCGCTTTATAGCACCTTTTCACTGCAGTTAGGTAAGAACTGATAGAAAGTTAGACTGTGGGAATGGAGGAGAAGTATGGAAGAATACAGGAAAAACTCAAGAGTCTTGGTGTAAAAGATGGAATCTTGCTTGTTTGTAAATTTTATAACCACATTTGCTTGTGAATGCATAAAACATTCCTAGAAGGATACCCAAGAATCAGATCACACTTGTTCAATTCCAGCAATGAATTATACTCCAAAAAGTGTGTCTAGGCTCTAAACAAGATGCTTGTGAAAGGAGTCAGGGCTGGGCTGGTTGTTTGATTTGGGTTCCTCTAGCATATATCCTGAGACCAGGACTTGGATGTAGGTAGTTTATCTGCAAGGTGATTCCAGGGAACCCACGTTGGGGAATGGTGAAGGTGAGACAGGGAAGGAAGGAAATTCAGTAAGGGGTGCCATTCATGAGCAGGTCACTGCTGTAAGCACTTGGGAGTCAATCCTGCTGTGGTCTCTCTGAAGAACTACCTTAGCATCACACCACTGGGCCACTGTCTCCTGAATCCCTTCAATCACTCCTGTTGTTTATGCCCCCTGTTTGTGCTATAACAAGTCCTGCAGTGCATGGTGCAGGAGAAAGCTACGCATAAAGCATGAGCCTAAAAGCTTATGGCTGGATTGACACTACCAGAGGAGAGGGGAGTCTCCACGTCTACTGCAGACTGAGGTGGGCAGCTGTTGGCCTGCTTAATAGCTGGGGACTCCAGGAGGCAGATGGAACACAAGGCGGGGTGTAGATAGCACCTCCTCTGGTTGGGGTCCATAAACCCACTGCAGCTCACACTGGCATGGGATCTATGTGCTTCTGCTGATAATGCTAGAGACACAGTCCTCAGAACCCATCTTCTGATAACAAAGACATCTGTGGCAGCACAGTCTTCCTGGAGATGAGCGTGAGTATCGTTTTGAGGCAGAAAAAGGAGGGATTACTACCTCTCCTTCTCAAGACAAAGAGCTGAAGCTTAGAGATCTTATGTCACTTGCCTTTGAACACCCAGTTTCTGCTAAAGCAAGACACTTAAAAAACTCCCAAGATTTTTTTTTTTAATCATGTCTTGGAAGCCAGGACTGAGAAAACATTTGCTAAGTACACGTATTAATGAACCAGTACTTCCTCGTCTCCATGCTCATACGTGAATGGGAACTTTAGGATGTTCTTGCTAATCCCTAGCCAGAGCTACATAGGCAATGACCAGAATTTGTGTGCTAGCCAGCTGTTTCCTAGAGTTGAAATTTTTCGTCATCAAGCAGAAAGATGCTAATGGGTTAGAGTTTCTTCAGATACATGAAAGTCTCCAAGCAGAGAAACAAGAATGCCTTCCTTTGTGTAGTGGGAGTTCCATGGCACCAAGTGAAGCCCTGGCAAGCATAAAGTGCGGCCAATGCAGCCTAAGGGCCAATGGGCTATAGCAGCTGAGATACCTGGATGCTGTGAATTTCAGAGGGATTTTTGTGTGCACTTTCCGTGGGATGAGTGAACCCAGTAAGGAAGTAGTGATCACAATTTGGATTCTTCTTTGGTACTGTCCTTCT
The DNA here is from genome assembly GCA_963574635.1 of Cheracebus regulus. NCBI lineage: Eukaryota > Metazoa > Chordata > Mammalia > Primates > Pitheciidae > Cheracebus > Cheracebus regulus. The sequence goes on from CAUYQU010042697.1 coordinate 7,969, forward strand.
CCTGCAGTTACTGCTGGACAATGACTGTATTTATACTCTGTGACCTCATCCTTCTGGCTGTAGCTGATTAGACCAGTGGTGAATCAGGAGATTTAATCCTTGACTGGGATGATTGAATGAGGGTCTCTCTGGAGACTATGAAATAATATATACAGAAACTATAATCATCAGGTGGTGGTGCTTGGCTGGAAGGCCTTATGGAGTTAGTTGAGACCTGGGGACTTTGCAATTCAAAAGGAGGTCATGAGTTTTGGTAGGAATTCTTTCTACCATAAGTAACAGAAAATTAAAAGCAAATTAACTTATAAACAAAAAAAGGGGATTTACTGGCTCAGGCAACTGTAAAATCCAGGCTAATATAAGCATCATGTGTCATTTGATGCAGGGGCTCAAATGATGTCATGCAATCTATTTCCCTGCCCTACTCCATGTGTTGGCTTTATTCTCAAACAGGATTTGTCTTGGTCATTGGAAGATAACTCCAGCAGCCCCCGGACCTACCTCCCTATCTTAAAATCTCACAGTAAAGAGAGGCAGTCTCTTTCCAAAATGCCCCAGCAAAAGCCTCACTGCATCTTATTAACTCTGATAAGGTCAATGGGACTTTAGCCAAATCATATGAACTTGAGAATCCCCAAACATCTGGAAGAAGAATGAATGTCAGTCAGTAGTCCATAGCACCATTACTAAGTGGAGGATGGTTTTATGCAGAGAGGGAAATGCAGTTGGTACCCAGGGCAAAACAGAGATTAGAAAACCATGGTCATATAGAAAGGCTAGAGAAGGAGAGAGGGGAGGGAGGAAAGGAGTGATAAAGAAACTCCCATAGCTTTTCACTTAGTTAGTTTGATACTTTCTTAGTCTGTCTGAGCTTCTATGATGAAATACTATAGACTGGTTGGCTTACAAACAACAGAAATTTATTTCTTACAGTCCTGGAGGTTGGGAATTCCAAGATCAAAGCATTGACAGGTTTGGTGTCTGGTGATGGCCTGCTTTCTGGTTTACATTTGGCTGGGTTTTGCTCTTGTCGTTGTGTCCTCACATGGGGGATGAAGCAAGGGGTGACGGTCACTGGATTCTCTTCTATATGGGCACTGCTCCTCCTCATGAGGGTTCCATCTTCATGACTGCATTTAATCCCAGTTACATCCCCGAAGCCCCACGTCCTAATATTAGGTTGGTTCAAACATAATTGCAGTTTTTGTGGTTAAAATTGACGGCCATTTAATTTGTCATTAAAGATAATAGCAAAAACCTCTATTACTTTTGCACCAACCTAGTGCCCTCACATTAGAAATTAGGCTTGAACAGCAATGGGGAAAAGATTCCTGTTTAATAAATGCTGCTGGGAAACCTGGCTGGCCATGTGCAGAAAGCAGAAACTGGACCCCTTCCTCACACCTTACGTAAAAATTAACTCCAGGTGGATTAAAGATCTAAACATAAGACCTAACACCATAAAAGCTCTAGAAGAAAACCTAGGCAACACCATTCAGGACATAGGCATAGGCAAGGACTTCATGACTAAAACACCGAAAGCACTGGCAACAAAAGCCAAAATAGACAAATGGGATCTAATTAAACTCCAGAGCTTCTGTACAGCAAAAGAAACAATCATTAGAGTGAACCAGCAACCAACAGAATGGGAAACATTTTTGCAAACTACCCATCTGACAAAGTTCTAATATCCAGAATCTACAACTAACTGAAGCAGATGTACAAGAAGAAAACAAACGAACCCATTCAAAAGTGGGCAAAGGATATAACAGACACCTTTCAAAAGAAGACATTTATGTGAGCAACAAACGCATGAAGAAATGCTCATCATCACTGGTCATTAGAGAAATGCAAATCAAAACCACATTGAGATACCACCTCACACCAGTTAGAATGGTGATCATTAAGAAATCTGGAGACAACAGACACTGGAGAGGATTTGGAGAAAAAGGAACACTTTTACACTGTTGGTGGGAGTGTAAATTAGTTCAACCATTGTGGAAGACAGTGTGGGGATTCCTCAAGGATCTAGACATAGAAATTCCATTTGACCCAGCAATCCCATTACTGGGTATATACCCAAAGGATTATAAATCATTCTATTATAAAGACACATGCACAAGTATGTTCATTGCAGCACTGTTTACAATAGCAAAGACGTGGAACCAACCCAAATGCCCATCAATGATAGACTGGACAAGTAAAATGTGGCACATACACCATGGAATCCTATGCAGCCACAAAAAATGATGAGTTCTTGTCCTTTGTAGGGACATAGATGAATCTGGAAACCATCATTCTCAGCAAACTGACAGAAGAACAGAGAACCAAACACCGCATGTTTTTACTCATAGGCAGGTGATGAACAATGAGAACACATGGGCACAGGGAGGGGGACGTCTCACACCGGGGTAGATTAGGAAGTGGGGTGGAAGGGAGGGGAGGGACAGCAGGGAATGAGAGATTGGGAAGGGCTAACACTGGGAGAAATGCCTGATGTAGGCAACAAGGGTACGTAGACAGCAAACCACCATGGCATATGTGTATGCAACAATCCTGCAGGGTGAGCACATGTACACCAGAGCTTAAAGTACAATAATAAAAAAGAAAGAAAGAAATGAGGCTTGAATACATGAACTTCGTGGGGGACTGGGGTGGGGATGGGGCAGTCACAAACATTCAGACGATAGCAGATTCCCATCCCCAGAAGTCTCATTACCTTTGTGTTCTCATAAGAAACCTCCCCTCTCCTTTTTTTTCAAGGTGGGTTTCTGTTTCTTACCACCACCACACCCAAACTCAGACTGAGAAGTGCTCAGTTATCCTGGCCACCGGCACAGATGGCTGGATTGACACTACCATGAGGCGAACCATGTGTCTAGATGCAGTTTAATAGATGAATCATGAGCATTAATTTCTCGAACTGCAATTGTCTCCCCAGTTACTAAGCACTGTTAGTCCTAATTAACCAGTTTGCAGGCAATTTTTCAACCTATCAAGTAGTGAAATAAAATAATGAACTCAGCTGAGGAGGAGTGGAAAGGTGGTGAGTTCACTGGGGAACTAGTGTTTTATTACCAATTCCACTCAGGGTTGAGATGCAGAGAGTTTTTTCTTCTTTATTTTCCTTTTTTTTCCCCACCTTTCTCCTAATCATACCTTCAAGTCAGGAGAATCCTGTCAGGATATTAAGATGAAAGATACCTCTATGTTTCCCTTATAAACAAGCTCGATTTAATTCATGATTACACCCAGTTAATTTGGATGCCTTAATGATCCCATTTGCAGGGAAAAGAAATCAGATGAATGTGTTATGCCCACCTCACTTGATAGCATCTCAAAGGAGTTTCTGTATTAGGAAACAAAATATTAAAAACCTTATTGCTCTGTTTCCAGATGTGTGTTTGGACGTGGATATTCTTTCATTTTGATGACCCGAGTCAACAGGAAGTCTGAAAGGAAATAAAGGGACAAACCAGCTCATTAAAATTCCAGAAGTCCCGAGTGCCTCATGATACGGCCTTGCCTGGCTTTCCACTATCCCCTTCTCCTACTGCTCATCTGGACCACAGACAGCAAGTAGGTGCTCAATAAATGCCTGTTGAAGGAAGCAGAGCTCTCCTTCGGAGCTCAGCACTCCTGCCGCAGCCCCACCTTGCTGGCCTCTTGGGGGCGCTGGTGCCTCTCGAACACTCGGAACAAATCTGAGCCAGCTCTCTGTTCCTGGGATTTCTTGAGCAGAGCTGAGAGGCTGACATTTCCACAAAGAGCATCGCTGAAAATGTGTGAGCAGCCGGGGAAATAAACAGGGAAAATGCATGAATCCATAAAATGTCCATGTTTCCAAATGAACTCCAGAACTCTAGTCAAGGTGGCCGAGATGTTTGCCAGACTCAACTTTTTCTGGCTTCTGGCCACTCCTGGCTCTGTCTGCGCATCCCCCCTCCCCATCTCCATGTGTCCAGGGCCACCTGTTTCCCATGTTGAAGGAGCTATCGGCTGGGCACTTTCCCTACCTCCTAAGACTGTACCAGAAAAGTCTTCTTTCATGAATTCAAACGCTTTGATTTTGCCAGTCACATGTCTGGCAGCTGGCATGAGCTGCTGGCTGAGGCGTCTTGGTTCTCCATGTGGCCTCTCATGTGGCCTAGGTTACTCTAGACCAGCTCCCTCATCAGTGGTCTCAGAGGAGAACCCTCACTGCACAAGTACTCATTACATTTCTGCAGGCACTAGGTTTGTACATGCATCCATTGGCCAAAGCAAGTCACAAAGCCAAACCCAGAGTCAGTGAGGAGAGGCACGCACACAGGGTAATGGATGCATGATGCACTGGGGTCCTTACTGTAGCAAACTATGTAGGGCAGCGTGGTAGTGAACAGTCAAGTCATTCTCAGTAGGACCCCTACCAAGTCGTCCAAGATACTGCAGTAAATGCTCTGGTAGGGTGACTGGTAGAAACATTTATTAGTTTGCTGCAAAAGTAATTGTGGATTTTGTCATTAAAAATAATGCCATTAGGCCAGGTACGGTGGCTTATGCATATAATCTCAGCACTTTGGGAGGCCAAGAAGGGCGGATTACCTGAGGTCAGGAGTTCAAGACTAGCCTCACCAACATGGTGAAACCCTGTCTCTAATAAAAATACAAAAATTAGCTGGATATGGAGGCACATACCTGTAATCCCAGCTACTCGGGAGGCTGAGGCAGGAGATTGCTTGAGCCTGGGAAATGGAGGTTGCAGTGAGCCGAGATCATGCCACTGCACTCCAGCCTGGCCAACAGCATAAGACTCTGTCTCAAAAAAATAAATAATAAGAATAATGCCATTGAAAGTTATTTGTTTCTTGGATCTTTCTAGATCTTGTTGATATTGTGGGACCTAAGAAAGAAATAAAAATCTGTGGGGTCTGGAGAGACCTGCATGCTGTGTTCTGTGCACAGGATTTGCTCCCTGCATCCCAAGGGGGTTGGGGTGGGAGGAGCCCCACTGAGCCTCAACTCTGCTGCACTGTGAAGGAAGTTCTCACAGGAAGTTCTCATCTGCATCTTTGTAGGAAGCAGCTCCCTTCTGGAGGGCGTCTCAGGGGCAATTCTTAAAAACAAAAAACAAACACTTGTTGAACATAGAATGTGTATGAGCACATTTGGATGCTGAGAATGTATCCAACATACCAACATCTTAAAGATGGGAGGAATTATAGTCAGGTAGGCTGGTATAAGACAAAGGTCCCTGAGATGAGACCACTCATCTTCTCTGGGATAACTTGTGTGTTATTTTATATCTGTTTGACTGATCACCTTAGTGTGCATTTGTGTGCATGTGTGTAAGTGTGTATGACAGAGAGAGAGAGAGAGAAGGGGAGGGAGGAGGGGAGAAGGAGGGAGAAAGGAGAAGAATATGAAATGTACATGAAGCAGATATCGCTAGTTCTCCCAGCACAGCCCCTCAGGCCACCACAGACTGCAACCTGCACAGAGTTCCTTCCTGTAGTAGCCCTGGTACCCACTGGATCTCTCCCTTAGGCATCTCGCTGAGGGGTTTCATGCATATGTGGAGTCAGACCAGAAGCACCAACGGAGTAAGCCTCCAGGAGGAATCTTCCACCCTGGAATTAGTGCATAAATGTTCCAGCCTTCTTCTCTCTCCTTGGGACAGTTCTGAAGCATGTCCCATGCTGGCTCAGAGGGTCCTAGCAGGACTAAGCTTCAGCTGCCCACAGCAACAGTGCACGTATTTTTATTTATTATTTATTTATTGATATGGAGTCTCACTCTGGCATCCAGGCTGGAGTGCAGTGGGGTGATCTCAGCTTACTGCCATCTCCGCCTCCCAGGTTCAAGGGATTTTCGTGCCTCAGACTCTTGAGTAGCTGGGACTACAGGCATGCACCACAGCGCCTAGTTAATTTCTGTACTTTTAGTAGAGATGGGATTTTGCCATGTTGGCCAGGCTGGTCCCGAACTCCTGACTTCAGATGGTCTGCCTCCCTCGGCCTCCCCAAGTGCTGAGATTACAGGAGTGAGCCACGCCCCGCCAGGACAGTGCACTTACTAGCACACACTCTGTTGGCTTCTTCTCTTCCCTGACTCACTTCTCCACTCCATCATCAGGCTTCCTGGGATCATCGCCCAAATCAACTGTCTGCATTTAAGAACTTGACTCAGAGTCTGCTTCTGAGACACCAACTGGAGACAGCAGAGGTTGGTACAGTGAGATCGTCTGTGTGTTTGTGAAGCTATTTTATTCACAAATTGAAGAAGGTGTGTGTGTTTGTATGTGTGTCTAAGACAGAGAAAGAGCAGCAGAGGGTGGAGGGAAGAAGAGGAGGAAGAGGATGAGAAGGAAAGAGAGGAGGGGCAGATAAGAATGAAAGAGAAGAGAAAATGGAAACTACTGACATCTTGAGCATCCACCTATGCTTCTTAGACCTATGAAACGTCACCCTCCTCCTGAAGGTGGTTCTGATCCTTACATACACAGACCCCCACTCAGCTCAGTAGGATAAACACCCTCCCCACACCCTGCCCAGACTATCAAGACATTTGAATGGCAGCTGTTTTCAGATCCATATCTTTTCATTCTCTGGTCCTGAGTGCCTCATTAGAACCTGGCATTTAAACTGTGTCAATGAATACACAAAAGGGAGATAGAATGGATGAACAAATGTCAGCAGCATACGAATAATTGAAATTTTAAAAGATTTAGATGCTTTTGGAGGGAAAAGCACTGGGAGGCCAAAGTGGGCAGATAGCTTGGGTCCAGGAGTTTGAGACCAGCCTGGACAATGTGGTGATAACTTGTCTCTACAAAAAGTGTATTAGCCAGGTGTGATGGTGCACGCCTGCAGTCTCAGCTACTTGGGAGGCTGAGGTGGGATGATCACCTGAGCGTAGGGAAGTCGAGGTGGCAGTGAGCCAAGATTGTGCCTCTGCATTTCAGCCTGGGTGACAGAGAGAGATCTGTCTCAAAAAAAAAAAACAAAAAACAAGTTAAGCTGGATAGTGGCCCCAGGGGCTCAGATATCTCCCCACTCATCTCTAAGAGGGACAGAAAGGGAATAATGGTGGTGGCAGAAGGAGACAGGCCCCTGAACCCAGGTTGTAAGAAGCCCTCCTACCTTCCCTAGAATTAACTGCTGCAGGCACAGAGGGGAGCCTCACTCCCTGGACAGTCTCCAACCCCACCTCCCTTCTTAAAGTGGCTCTAAAGTTAGTGAAGTAAACTGATAATTAAGCAATTAAGCATCAAAGGGAGGCTCTGACAGCCCTGGCACTTGTTCAGAAAAAAAGCGGGAGAGAAATCACAATGGAGATAAAGGACAATTAATCTGAGCCCTCCTTTCAAAGGCTGTGTGGGTCCCAGGGTGCTGGGACTCCACATGGTCTAATGTCCACGTCCAGAGAGCTCTGGATGTGGAGGTGTGAGCAAGACCTGGACATACCGTGGCCTTGGGGGACTTGGCTTCCAAGAGGTGGCATGTGTACCCCTGCCGCTGCGTAGCTGGTATGGACATGAACTTCCTTTGTTTGTTTGGTTGTTTTTGAGACAAGGTCTCTCTTGGTTGCCCAGGCTGCAGTGCAGCAGTGCGATCATAGCTCACTGCAGCTTCAACCCCTGAGTCTCAACTGATCCCCAAACCTCAACCTACTGAGTAGCTGGGACTACAGGTGCACACCACTATGCCTGTTAACTAATTAATTAATTTATTTTTGAGATGGAGTCTTGCTCTGTAGCCAGGCTGGAGTGCAATGGTGAAATCTCGGCTCCCTGCAACCTCTGCCTCGGGGTTCAAGTGATTCTCCTGCCTCAGCCTCCCTAGTAACTGGGACTACAGGCATGCACCATCACGCCCATCTAATTTTTGTATTTTTAGTAGAGATGGGGTTTCACCATGTTGGCCAGAACGGTCTCGATCTCTCAACCTCGTGATCTGCCCACCTCAATTTTCCAAAGTGCTGGGATTACAGGTGTGAGCCACTGTGCCCAGCCAATTTATTTTTATTTTTATGTTTTTGTAGAGAAGAAGTCTCATTTTGTTGCCCAGGCTGGTTTTGAACCCCTGGGCTCAAGCAATCATCCCGCCTCAGCCTCTCAAAGTGCTGGGGTGACAGGCATGAGTCATTGTGCTTGGCAGAGATGAACTTCTTAGACTGGGATCTGAACAGTCCTGGAGGTCCCCTGGGCTGTGCTGGCAGGCTAGAAAACAGCCCATCTTCCTCCTGTATTGATATGATATGTGTTTAAAAATAATTTTAAAACATCATTTTAAAATCTAAAACAAACATTTCTTTGTAAAGAAAACATTCTGTACTGGACACCAGGAATACAGCAGCTTGTCAAACAAACAAATTCCTGGCCGCCTGGAGCTTCTATTCTAGTTGGAGGAGACAGATGATGACAAGACGAATCTGTAAAGCATCCAGAATGTTGGGGAAGGATTCACATAATGCAGAATGCAGAAGAAGAAGGCAGGAAGGGAGATGGAGGATAGGGGTGTAACTTTAAATAGGGCAGTAAAGAAGGCTCTCCTAAGAAGGAGAGATTGCAACATCGAGGAAACAAACCCTGTGAAGATGCCCACACCCACATTTATTACCCTTGCATCTCTAGTCACATCACCAGGACAGTCCTGAAAGTGGTTTCTCTGTGTCTAGCTCTTCTCCTTTTGTTCTGTCATTTGCACTCCAGCCAAAATAGCCTGGACCCATTCAGATCCAAGTACATTATTCACCTGCTTACCATCCAAGATCAACCCATCTATTGGGAGTAAGAACTCAGATGCCCAGAGGCACCAGGCCAGGAGTGAAAAGTGGGTGCAGTGGGCAGGATGGGGGCTGTGTCAACAGAATAACACAAGATGGGTCTAAAGGGACACGTGTTCCCCAGCTCCAGTCAGTAACGGTGAATAAATAAGGGCCGAGTGTTGCCGGATTTTGAATTTTTCAGAAGAGAACTGACATTCAGGTGGTTATGTAAGTTCTTCTCACTTACAAATATTGGCAGTCAATTAAAATAATTTTTCATGGATAAGTGAATGAGGAGGGGGAGGAATATATCCAGTTTTTATTTTCTTTTACATCTTCACCTCCTCCTCACCTTTCTTATCTTTTGTTCTTTCCCTTTTTCTTTTTTTGAGACAGAGTCTCGCACTTTTGACCAGGGTTGGAGTACAATGGCGTGATCTCAGCTCACTGCAATCTCTGCCTCCAGGGTTCATGTGATTCTTCTGCCTCAGCCTCCCAAGTAGCTGGGATTACAAGCACACACCACCACACCCGGCTTATCTTTTTTTTTGTTTTTGTTTTTTTTTTGGTATTTTTAGGAGAGACAGGGTTTCACTGTGTTGGCCAGACTGGTCTCAAACTCCTGACCTCGTGATCCACTCTCCTCAGCCTCCTAAAGTGCTGGGAATACAGGCATGAGCCACTGTATGCAGCCTCTTCTTTCCCTTGTCTAATGACTGAGGGATGACAAATTGCTACAAATTGTCACAAGACTAAAATCAGACTAAGTTGGAGCAAAATTTTGTTGACATCATGATATAGTCCGGGTATCTTAACTTAGACCAATTAAAATAATTTTAAACACAAATGGGCCAAACAAAACATCTCTGCAGGCCAAATCTGGGCCTCTGGGACTACCACCTTGAAAGTTCTTGTGTAGAGAATAAAATCTCATTTCTTGACCAAAGCACTTCTGTTATCTCATCATCTGCACAAACTTATCCTCCCAGCTTCATCTGCCTCTGCTGCCCCTTTCTCCAAACACACAGCCGTGTTTCAGCTACAGCAAACTGCTGTTTCTCAGGTCCATCAACCTCTTTCCTGCCTCTGGGCTTCTTTTTCCTCTAGGTAAGATGACGAACTGCTATTCACAAGACAAGACCCAGCTCAAAGTCACTTTCTTTGTGAATCCTTTCTTTATCCTCAGACCATGATAATTCCTCCTTCCTCACGGGACTAGGCACAAGTATTTGCTGTTAGTAACAGAACAGTATGTGGTGAATTGTTCACATGTCTGCTTTCCCCATCAATCTGTGACTTTCTTGAAGGAGGGACAGCTTCTGCTTTCTAAGCCCATCACGAGGCATTCCAAGAAAAGGTGCTCAGTAAATGGCTGGGAGAGAAGCAATCCACAGAGGTTAGAAGTTCAGGCTCTGGACACACCACTAAAAACTGAGCTCCACCATTTATGTGTCTGCATCTGACTTTGCTCATCTGGAAAATGGGGATAATGATGAAAGGAGCTTATCCTGTAAAATGCTTTTTGATGTCTGACACATAATAACCTCTCAATAAATGTTCAGAAAGATCAATAGGAAGAGAAAATTCACTTTTCAGTGCAGATATAAAATAGGAGCTTTCGGAGTCTCCTTTCTTTGGAAATCTACCCCTGATGAAGACAGATCTCCACATTGCATAGCGCCCCAGGCCCGTGTGCTAATTCCACAGTGAATCCTGAGTTCCAGGAAAACAAGGCCCAGGCAATGTTCTGGCCCTTCCCTTTATATCAGACTTAATAGCCCTTGTCTTAGACCCCCTAAACAAACACATTATTTCAGTAGCTTTAAACGCTCTTTTTTTTTTTTTTAAATCTGGGATTCTTTGTTCTAGAAATAACACCAAAAATTGTTATTTTCACAGGCTTGTGAGTCTTACCAGTTTGAAATTTTGATATTGAGTCTCTAACCTTCACAATAATCCCTGAAATAATCAGAGTAGGTTTTAATAGATCCATCCCGTAGATGAGGAATTGGAAGCTCTGAAGGTATCAGTGACTTTCCTAAGATCATGCAGCAAAGCCAGAAATGAGACTGACATTAGAATGCCATTTACAGTCTCCGAACTCATGCCTATTTATCATTTCCTATGAAGTAAGTCTTAAATGGCGATTCTCAACCCCCTCAATCATTCATGTGATAAATATTCATTGAGCACCTACTCTGTGCAGTGCACACCATGTCCAGGAGCTTACATTCCACACCAAAATCAGCTAGGTAGAGTTCTGAGCCTTACTGTTGGTGGCACAGACTGAACCAAGCTGTGAATTCATGGATTAACATAATTCATGCATGAATTATGGTGGGCATGGAGGAGTGGATATTTGGAGTTTAGATAGCTTGGGGATGTATTTGTTTCCTGTGGTTGCCATAACAAATTTTAACCACAAACTTGGCATCTTAAATCAACAGAAATGTATGCCCTCATAGTTCAGGAAGTCAGAGTCCAGAATCAAGATGATGGCAGGGTTGGTTCCTTCTGGAGGGTCTGAGGGAGCATCTTTTCCCTGCCTTTCTCTTCTAGCTTCAGGTGCCTGTTGGCAATCTTTGGCATTCCTTGGTTTGTAGACTCATCACACCCATTTCTGCCTCAGTCTTCACATCACTGTGCCCTCTGTAGGTCTTCACCCATTCTGTTCTAAGGCCATTGGCATTGTATTTAGAGCTCACCATAATCTAGGATGGTCTCATGTTGAGATCGTTAGCTTAATTACATCTGCAAAGACTCTTTTCATATTTCACAGGTTCCAGGTGGACATACCTTTCTTTTGTTGCAGTTGGGGGTGTGGTTACCACTTAGCCCACTACAGAGAATTTCCAGAAGGCCTGATTATCTGGGCTTGGTGGGCACTTCTGTTGGTTTATGCTGCTGCTGGAAAGATTGCACCCCAGATTCTTGGAATAGCAGGGTGCTGCTTACTCACAGAAGCTTTGCATAGGCTTTGCATAGCTGCTTTTGGGGATGAGGAGACTCATCCAACAGAGCTGGGTTCTCAGTGTGTAGAACCCAACTCCAAACTTCCACACACTTGCTTTAGAACCTAAACTCCTGACAATGAAAGCACCATAGCAGAACACGGTGATCAGAAGGGGTTGCTATTTTTTTCTGAGATAATCATGCACTCTGAAATTGAAGTTGTCTGAGCATTGGCCAACTTTAGATGGCTGTGTCTGGAAATCATCCCATTGGGAAATGCATTTATGAGCAGACGTGACCTTGCTTCAATGTAAGGTAAGTTCTATGACCATTTGTATGAGACTAACAGCCTTCAGGAAGCTCAGGCAGCTCAAGTCCTAGACTCAGTGCCTTCTTTTAGAAACTGGGTTTTGGAAATTGAGTTTTTAGAATGGTTAAAACTCAGATTTGAAGTCAGAGTGTCAGCTCTGCCACCTATGGGATGGTGTTGGTCGGCCTTCTAACACATGGTCTCAACCTCCTCATGCAGAGTATTATGAGTAATAACAGTGCCTGTTTAACAGGATTATGGCTATAATTAAGTTAGAAAATCAATGTATAGTTCTTAGCACAGTATCTGGTTCATAGAAATACTCAATATATTTTAGCTTTTTATTGCTTTTATTTTTTCCCCATTTTCTTGTGAAGGACTTTTCTTTTCTAGGAGGCTCAGAGCTCTCATTTTTCTTTCCAGAGCTCCCCGCTCTGCCATCCTAAAACACATAACTCATCTGGGCAGAAATCAATCTTGGAATGTTGGCATTAGATAAATAATTCTGTTTACCTAGTTTTGCTTTCTCCGTTTTCCCAGAAAAAGTATCTTTATATAAAGATATTGGATTCTTTGGTTTTTAAAATAATGACTGTATTTTTAAAAAATGATACCTGCTCATTATAAGTAATTCAAACAGTACTCAAGTAGGAAGAAGTAAAATAAATTGCCTTGAAAATCTTACAACCTAAAAATAGCCATTGTCAACATGGAGTGTATGTTATTCCAAACAGCTTTTTAGTATATACACAGAAAGACAGACAGGGAGGAGTATTGTAACAAATAGAATTATAATATATTTGCTATTTCAATAAAAGTTATTAAATTAAATTTTCCTGAATTAAATGGAAGAAAAAGCAATGAAAGCAAAACAGAAGAATTTGTTAAAATGTAATTCTTTACCACAAAGTGTATTATTCCTTATAAGGGCCTCTAAGGTTAAGAAAAGAAATTGATAGAGGTAGAAGTTAATTTTTTTAACTTCATATTTTAATTTTGGATAATATGAATGATGCATGATATGAAGGATGAAAAGATATTCAGGCTCCCATATCCACCTAATATCCCCATCCCTCTTGATGTGTGGATTATATCTTTACTTTTGCTTCATCACTATTTAGTAACTTATGCTTCGTTCTTGGAACACAGAAACCCTAGTTATTGAATCTAGAATCTATAATTAAACAGACTCAGTACTTTAAGGCTGTTTGCCAAAGTTCTTCATTCCCTCAGTTCTTTGTTTTGTTGTAGCTGGTAAGATGTATTATTATATCATTGCTCTAGATGAGCTCAGGTGTGCTATTAGCTCTGATTTATTTCATCTTTGAGAATGTTTGCCCTGTTGTCTTTATTCTGAATAGCATGATAGAATGTTCTAGAATTATAATTCCTTAACCTCAGATGTGTGCGAATATTGCTCCATTTTCCTCTGGTTGTTTAATGCTGTGATGGAAGTCTGAAGCCGCCTTAACTTTCCTTCTTGTACCTGACTTGCCTTCTGTTGCCTATAGGGTAAAATTTCTCTGTATTTTTGAAGTACCTTTACGGTACTGTACCTTTTCTGCTCTGTACTAACTCTTCCTGGAAGAGAATATGTACTTTTGTTCTATAGATTCTTTCTTTTTCTTCCGATTTCGGGAAATTCTTTGCTGTGGTTTGGATGCTCATCTCTTCCAAACCTCAGGTTGAAATTTAATCCCCAGTGTTGCAAGTGAGGCCTAATAGGCGGTGTTTGAGTCATGAGTCTGTCATGAATAGATTAATTTCATTCCTCAGGGGTGAGTGAGTTCTCACTCTGTTCCAAGAGAGCTGGTTTTTTACAAACCTGGTACCTTGCTCCCTTCTCTCTTGCTTCCTCTCTTGACATGTGATTTCTGCACATGGCAGCTCCCTGCCAACTTCCACCATGAGTGGAAGAAGCCTGAGGTCCTCACCAGAGGCCAAGCAGATGCAGACACCATGTTTCTTGTCCAGCCCACAGAACTGTGAGCCAAATAAACACTATTTCATTATAAATTACCCAGACTCAAGTACTCCTTTATAGCAATACAAAATAGACTTTGACGTTTTTCTTCTAATATATTTGTGTTTCTTTTTCCTTTTGTGTTTATTGCCTTCTCTACTGAAGGAACATCAATTTTCTTAACATTGGATTATCTGACTCTAAACACTTTAATTTCATAGCCTTATCTCTCTACGTGAACTGTAATTGTGTCAAAACTTTCTTGGATGTTTGTAAATCAGTGTTCAGCTCTATTTTATTCTTTGATGCCTCTAACTCTCAGCACTGATTTACAGGATCAGAATGGTTGGCCACATTATCTTTTGTGCAACTTAGAGGTGAGAAGAGTCCCTTCCTTGCTGCGGGGGAGTCATTATGTCTGCTGCAATGGTAAGCAGCCATTATGCCTGCTGCGTTATCCTCAGCAATGGTAATGCAGATTAGGTGTTTAACATTTTTTAACTAGACACTTTTGGCTTTTCATAACCAGGCTTGGATGAGATCTGACCTTGTCTATGGCTGCTCAAGTTACTCTTTTAGCTTTTTGTGACTTCTGCATTCTGAACAATGATCAAATCAAATGCTTTAGGAACCCAGTTCCAAGAACAAAGCAAAACAAAACAATCCCATCTTAACATCTTACTGCATCCCATGTAGGCTCTCCAAGGCTACCATAGATACAGAATATGTTGTATTAAATATCTCTCAGCTTCCCAAACTCCACTTGGTACCAGAGAGGCCTCCTTCACAGAATCCCCCAGCCTAGAGTCTGAGGTAGTGCTGCCAGTTCAGGGAACACCTCATCAGCTCAGCTGAACCCAACATGGGCTGTACGTTCATTTTGTTGTGAACTTGACTTTCAGCTCATTATGCTGCACCTTGAAGTCTGGGTTCCTTCCGGTTTACCTGATGCTCCATCTCCCGTCATGTTGAACCCCCATCTGGATGGCTGGGGCCATGGCACTCTATTTTGGTGATACTTGACCTTTCTCCCTAGAGCTTGGCTTGATTTTGAATACTCTATATCTTTACTCACTGCTCACCCTCCCCACTGGATTGGCCTTTCATGACTCTGATGGATAGGATTATTAATTATTTTGCAAATATGTATTACTTTATAGCTCCTGCTGAGAGTGATATATGCTCCTTTGTTTCTATATTTTTGGTCTGGCCATGTGACTTCTTTGGCCAAAGGAATATTGACAGACACCATATAAGTAGAGGTCTTAAATGTGCTGGCTTGGTTTGGCTTGGCTCTGCAGTTTTTGTGATACCCATGTACTGAGCAGTCACTGCCCTTTCAGCCCGGGCCTGAGAACATGGGTCAGACCTGAACCCAGTTGATGGCTTGGAAGCAAGCTCAGGCAACCTGCAGCCTGACAGATTCCTTTGTGCCACCATTGGCATGCAAAACCAATAAGCATGAGAATAAACGCTGTGCTTGTAACACACCACAAGTTTTAAGATGGTTGGTTATGAAGCATTACTGTGTCAATAGCTGACTGATACACTAGACAAGGATGCTAACATTATACCTTCTCCCACAGGCCACTGTTGGGAACAGGCTAATGGATTTCTTTTCCCAGTCCCAAATTCCAGATTCCATTTTTCTCCACCAACACATGTGGCTGGGGTCCCAGCCTGCCATGTATCTAACCCCACCTGATGTATCATGGCCAATATACTGAGTAACCAGAAAAGATGCCAGAACTTCAGCATGCACAAGGATGGAAAAATGAAGTATATCTAAGGGAAAGCTCAGACATGAAATCTCAAACAGAAGACACAGGAAAGAGGTTTTAGTTGGAAAGCCCTGAAGCTGCTTATGTAATATTCTCATGCCTTTTGTAGGTAGAGGTATAATTATTTCATTATGTTTTCCTGTGAAGTGTGAAAACTCTCTTTACCAATCCTCTTAAATTAGTTAAATATAATATTCAGCGAGAGAGGAGACAGAGAAATGTTAATTGAAAGTGGAGAGGTGTTTATAGGTTGATACGATGCAACCAACTGTGATTAAAATTAATGTTTGGGGGTTACTGCAACTGCCTGTTACCCTCGAGTTTTTTCTATATTTCTTCTGGCACCCAGACAGCCTTGCTTAATGTTCCATAATTCCAGCACAACTTGGAGAATATTTTCTTAAAATTGGTCAAAGAAGATGCAGTTTTAATTACATTCCATTTGTAAATTTTTGCCTCATGTGGTGTTAAGGACAATGGGAAAATTTTTAAAAGTTCATCTCACTTTGGGTGGGCCATTGGTAAAATTGTCACTAAACCTGTCTCTGGTCTTACCTTAGAGTCTATCAAAGTTGAGGTTTCTCTCTCATCTATACCAGATCATACCTGTATTATTTTGGGTGACAGTAAAATGGAAATGACAGGTCATTAAGAGACAGAAACTGGTCAAAGGGTTTAATTCCACCTTTTTTCTTCATCACATGCATTGTTGATATGGAAGGCTGTGTCCCCACCCAAACTTCATCTTGAATTGTAGCTCCCATAATTCCAACATGTTGTGGGAGAGACCCAATAGGAGATAATTAAATCACGGGGGAAGTTTCCCTCATACTATTCTCATGGTATTGAATGGGTCTCACAAGACCTGATAGTTTTATAAGGGGAAACCCCTTTCACTTTGTCGTTATTCTCTCTTGTTTGCTGCCACATAATATATGCCTTTTGCCTTCCACTATGATTGTGAGGTCTCCCAGCCACGTGGAACCATGACTCAATTAAAGTTCTTTTTATTTGTAAATGACCCAGTCTCAGGTATATCTTTATCAGCAGCATGAAAACGAGCTAATACAGTGAATTGGTAATGAGAGAGTGAGTGCTGTTGTAAAGATACCTGAAAATGTGGAATTGACTTTGGAACTGGGTAACAGGTAGATGTTAGAATGGTTTGGAGGGCTCAGAAGAAGATAGGAAAATGTGGGAAAGTTTGGAACTTCCTAGAGATTTGGAGGTCTGAGAAGACAGGAAGATGTGGGAAAGTTTAGAACTTCCTAGAGCCTTGTTGAATGGCTTTAACCAAAATACTGATAGTGATATGGACAATAAAATCCAAGTTGAGGTGGTCTCAGATGGAGATGAGGAACTTGCTGGGAACTTGAGTAAAGGTGATTCTTGCCGTGTTTTAGCAGACACTGGTGGCATTTTGCTCCTGCCTTAGAGATTTGTGGAATTTTGAACTTAAAAGAGATAATTTACAGTATCTGGCAGAATAAATTTCTAAGCAGTAAAGCATTCAAGAAGTGACTTGGATTCCATTTCTATACAAGTTTAGATAATTTACAGCTTGACAATGTGATAGAAAAGAAGAACCCAATTTTCTGAGGAAAAGTTTAAGTCTTTGGCATAAATTTGCATAAATAACGAGGAGCCAAATGTTAATCACCAAGACAATGGGAAAAATGTCTCCAGGTCATGTCAGAGACCTTTGCAGCAGCCCCTCCCATCACAGGCCCAGAAGCTTAGGAGGGAAAAATGGTTTAATGGGCTTGGCCCAGGGCTCTCCTGCTGTGTGCAGCCTAGCGACTTGGTGTCCTGCATCCCGTCTGCTCTAGCCATGATTAAAAGGGCCCAAGGTACAGCTTGGGCCATGACTTCAGAGACTGCAAGCCTCAAGGCTTGGCAGCTTTCATGTGATGTTGAGCCTGCAGGTACACAGAAATCAAGAATTGAGGTTTTCAAACCTCTGCCTAGATTTCAGATATATAAAAGTAAAGTTTGCTGCATGGTATGACCCTCATGAAGAACCTCTGCTAGGGCAGTGCAGAAGGGAAATGTGAGGTGTGAGTTCTCACACAGAGTTCCCACTGGGGCACTGCCTAATGAAGCTATGAGAAGACGGCCATGGTCTTCCACACCCCAGAATAGTGGATCCACTGAGAGCTTGCACTGTGCACCTGGAAAAGCCACAGACACTCAATACCAGCCCATGAAAGCAGCCAGTAGTGAGACTGTACCATGCAAAGTCACAGGGGTAGAGCTGCCCAAGCCTATGGAAGCCCACCTCTTGCATCAGCATGCCCTCGATAAAAGACATGGAGTCAAAGGAGATCATTTTGGAACTTTAAGGTTTAATAACTGCCCTATTGGATTTCAGTCTTGCATGGAGCCTGTTTCTCCTTTGTTTTGGCCAAGTTCTCCTATTTGGAATAGCTGTATTTATCCAATACCTTTATCCCCATTGTATCTAGGAAGTAACTAACTTGCTTTTGATCTTACAGATTCATAGGCAGAAGGGACTTGCTTTGTCTCAGATGAGACTTTAGACTGGGAACTTTTGAGTTAATGCTGAAATGAATTAAGACTTTGGGGGACTATTGGGAAGACATGATTGGTTTCAAATGTGAGGACATGAAATTTAGGAGAGGCCAGGGGCAGAATGATATGGTTGGCTGTGTCCCCACCCAAATTTCATTTTAAATTGTAGCTCCCATAATTCCCATATGTTGTGGGAGGAACTTAGCAAGAAGTAATTAAATCATGGGAGCAATTTCCCTCTTACTGTTCTCGTGGTAGTGTATGAGCCTCACAAGATCTGATGGTTTTATAAGGGTAAACTCTTTTGGCTTGATCCTGATTCTCTCTTGTCTGCCACCATGTAAGATATGCCTTTTGCCTTCCACCATAATTTTGAGGCCTCCCCAGCCATGTGGAACTGGGAGTCAATCAAATCTCTTTGTCTTTATAAATTTTCCCATCTTAGATGTGTCTGTATCAGCAGCATGAAAACAGACGAATGCAACTGTCAAGCAATTTCTAGCACTACTACTGCTTAAAGGTAAGTTCTTTAACTATATGGCCAATCCTAAACTCTATTACCTATTTGCTTGATGGAGCAAATGTTAGCAGAATAACCCAAGACCCCCAGCTGAGCCTGACTGAGCAACATTGTCCATATCAACAGAGTGAGCAGATATCCTTTATTTGCTTCATTCGAGGAAGAAATTATGGGACCATGCTGGCATCCAATTACATCTTTATTCATTTCAAATACCTAGGGTTTGTTTGTAACTATTCTTTCATAAAACAGTTTGGAATGTCTGATTTAACCACACACAACAAAATAACTCAAAAAGCAGTAGAGAGATGATTTAATTTTCTTTTCTTTGTTAGATATTCAGCCTATATTTGGAAGTGAAACAAAGATATTAGTATAGATTGCTTAAGAACAAGAGGTAATAATCTCAATTGTTAATACAAATTATTCCCCATAAAGAAGAAAATTGTTAAGTAGTGCTGTTTTTAACTTCTAAGCTAACATGATATATGTTCCCAAAAGATACCATGACTATATCTTTCTAGTTTCTCACTGACCATGGTTTTGTAACTGGATGAAGACTGCATTTTCTTCTGGGCCTCTATTAGATGTGCTGATGCTTACATCATTCACAAATGCACTGAACTTCAGGACATCTTTTTGGCCAAACTTCTACCTTTAACAATTTTATGCATCTGAAGTCTCAGGAATCTACCCCTATCTACAATTAATTAACTGAAGAGTTTGGTTCTTCATAAAGTGAAGTTTCCTTGCAGCAGTCTTTGTTAATCATCCAACCTAAATTACCTCCCACCTTGCACTTTTGATCACATTGCTGTATTTTATTTCTTTAATTTTATAACTATATATATATATATATATATATATATATATATATAATTTTCATTTGTTTATTTTATCATTTTTTTCTTCACTGGAATGCAGTGTTGTCAAGACTAAGGTCCTGTTTGTCTTATTTACTGTTATTTCTCTAATATCTAGAAGGATGCTGCCTCATAGTAGGCATTCAATAAAACTTTGTTGCAATCAAGAATGAATGATAAATTTAGGCTCCTCTCACTTGCCTCATTTTCAAACTGTCTCTTCTGCAAAGAGAGATCTCATTTTCTTTTATCTCTGCCAAACATTTCTGATTCCCTCAATTTCCCATGGCTTCCAATGCATCTCCATCTTGGTTGTCCCATTCTGGAAGATTCAGTTTTGTCAAGGCTCCATGTTAGAATGTGCATCCAAACATATATATTTCAGCAATGTCCTGATGCAAGTGAGTAGATAGTTGGCTGAGAGATCCTCATTGAGAAGGAGTGGTAAAAGAGAAGTAAATTTTAATAGGAAGAAAATTGGGATCAAGTAAAGAAATTCTGAGAAACCCTTGTAGTGAACGCCACTGCAGGAGGGCTTCTTTTAGTCGATGCTTTGAACAACCATGGGTGAAGGGCTCCTGTTGAAATGTCCAGATCTGAGATAGTGAGGGGCCTACAAGAGAGTCCCGAAGCTTGGGGGATGGTGACCAAAAGGAAGCAAAGGCCAAACTGTCATAGAGTTCACAAGTTGACTGCAGGCACCCCCCATGTTTACAATTAATTTAAAAGCAATCTTCCTATTTGTAGAAAAAAAAGTATAAGGACTTTAACAAATCTGTAGCCCATCTGAAGGCCTGGTTAAACCTTTCCCCTCAATCTCCAAACTAGTTTCTCTTGACTTAAGAGTCTTTGGTGAGGGAGTTAAGCCAACTATTCAAAGGATAGTTGAATGAACCAGGCTAGAATGCCCTTGGAGGAATCAGAAGGGAATAGTCCTATAATGATGCAGTTTATAATAACAGGACTGTTCCACTGATTTCTCTCTCTGCCCAAGAGAGCTGATATGATCTGCGGGGAAAACAAGACTTCTTTCACTGACCTAGGGCTCCCAGGTGTCGTCTCGGGCAGCTCAGGCCAATGCCTGCTCCAGTTCTCAGCAGAGCAGCCATTTGTAAAGATCCATTCTACTTTTGGCCAACACTTCCCCAATTTCATCCTTGAGTTCTTTCAAAACACTTGGGTGGATGCCATCCAGACTTGCTATGTATCTCTATCTAGTTCGAGCATTTCTTCAGATTAGATCTACTGCCTCAAATTCATGGCCCACTGGCGATCATGACGTAAGAGATGTCTCTGATGCCTTCATTTGTTCCTCCCATACAATTTCTAATGTTCTTGAGGTCATCAATGCAATAAAGTTTGCATCAACAAGAGTAAGAATTCTCCAAACATCTGCGTCTTGTCCTTGTCTGTTCAAAGAACACCCTGAAATCTTTCAAAGGCCTTCTCTCCTCTCTGGGCTACCTAATTCCAGTAGAGTCTGGCTATTTCCCTGATGTGAAAGGTGATGTCCTTTTCTCTCTTGCCCTCCAGGATCCTAAATATCTCATCTTTGGCTCCATGGATACATTGGTGCATGAAGGAGAAAGGTTTCCAAAATCCTTTTAAAGATTATGCTCCAAGATCATAGGTGCTATTCCTAGTATATTGCTTCTAAATCCTGCTTCCATTTGGACTTAGACATGGGATAAATGTGGAATGTTTAAAGAATCTTAGATACAGGGGTAACTCAAATTATAAATAGACATGTGTCAACTGAAGAACTGAGAGGTTCATAAATTTGGGGAGGAGAGTTTTATTTCTGATAAAGGGTTGCAGTTTGCAGGGTGCCCATTTCACACACTGATAAGTATAGCCTCTGGTAGAAACCAAGGCCAGCACTTTGAAGGAGAAAAGAGTGGAACAGAAATTTATGCCAAATGGGTTGACTAATCATATATATTTAAGAGGTTATAGGAGATTCTATGAATATTCATGATGAGGGTGTGTGCACTAATCCATAGTGAGCAAACATGTCCATTACGTAAGTCCCTTATTCACTCTGAGGTGGAGATTTCACATTTAAATGCATTTCACTTAGGGTTTATTTGCCAAAGGATGAAACAGAGGACCCAAGGTATCCTGTGTGCGGACTCTGTAAATTAGAACCAGTCCATGGTCGGTGGTCTCTTTGCAGGAAGGAATGCTGGTCAGTTGCTCTGTAAATCAGCAGTGGAACAAATCTTTCAAAAGGGCTGGTTTTTGTTTTGGTCTTAGGAAAGAAATCCTCATGGCAGTTAGTGAGGGAGGAGACAAATTGAGGCGTGTCCAACTTCCAATCTCTTTGAGGCCAGAAAATCCATTTTTCTTTTTCTTTTTAGAGACAGGGTCTTGCTGTGTGCCCAGCTGGAGTGCAGTGTTGCGATCATGGATCACTGCAGTTTCCAACTCCTGGGCTCAAGTGATCCTCCCACCTAGGCCTCTCCAGTAGCTAGGACTATATGGGCATGTCGCCAGCCTGGTTAATATATTTTTGTTTTTTTTAGAGATGGGGACTTGCTATGTTGCTCAGGCTGTTCTCAAACTCCTGGCCTCAAGTAGTCCTCCTGCCACGGCCTCTCAACGTGCTAGGATTACAGGCATGTGACACCACACTTGGCCCTGGAACTCAGTTTTTAAGGCTTCTCTGGTATCCCATTGGCCAAGAGGGTTTCTGTTCAGTTGGTTGCAGGGCTTAGAATTTTATTTTTATTTCTCACATGGAAGGTGTGTCCTTGAGATTATAAAACAAAGGGATGAATTTAGGGGACTGATAAATCTGTATTTTTTAACTGGTTGTTAGCCGGGCGTGGTGGCTCAGGGCTGTCCTCCCAGCACGGTGGGAGGCTGAGGTGAGTGTATCATGAGGTCAAGAGATTGAGACCATCCTGGCCAACATGGTGAAACCCCATCTCTGCTAAAAATATAAAAATTAGCTGGGTGTGGTGGCACATGCCTGTAGTCCCAGCTACTCAGGAGGCTGAGGCAGGAGAATTGCTTGAACCCGGGAGGCAGAGATTGCCATGAGCTGAGATCACACCACTGCACTCTAGTCTGGGAAACAGAGCAAGACTCTGTCTCCAAAAAAAAAAAAAAAAAAAAAAGTCATTATCTCCTTGAGTGAACATCATGGCAATTTCCTTGGTCAATAGAGGGTAAGAATGCTACACAGATTATGGATGCTCTATGCCAAGTGCTTATGTGTGTTTGTCTTTGAGCACTACGCATTTCACACAAGCCCTGAAGACACCACTCACAGTGTAAGTGGATCTTCACAATCTATGCCCAACCCACATTTCCTTACTTACTTACATTTCTCCTTCCTTTCTTATCCCTCTAACCCTTTATTCTCCCTGAGGTGTAGCCACACCCAACTTCCCTGAACATACAACATCCATTTAGGCCTCCATGAGCTCCCTAACTTGGGTGCCTTCCTTCTTCTCTACCCAGCTAGGGAAAGACTTCTTTCAGTTTTTCAGGCAGGAGTTTCTTCCCATGAGTCTCCTCAGCAATCAGCAAGTCCATCTCATGTGGTTCTTAATGTGTTAGATTATCATTTATTTAAATACGATTGTTACTGTACAAGGGAGTTATGTCCTTAGAGGTTTTGATGTTGGACAAAGAGGAGCCATTTCACATATGGATTGACTGACTCTGGTCTCTTTGCTCCATGCTTCCCCGGCCTCTGCCAGCTGCAGTCCCCAAGATGTTCTGTAGGCCTGGTCCTGCTCAGCTCCTCTGACCAGGCAGGTGGATCCCATCTGGAAACAGGCCTCTAGATGAAGTCTTGCTGCCACAGAGCTGTCTGCATGTGAGCCTGAGGGTCTCTGAGTACCCTGAGGCATGGCCTCTGTCTACTTCTCTGCCACTTCTGTACAGTTGAATGTGTGCCTCTCTTTCCCTCCTGGCTCTCCTTGTCTGTGCCCTGACACCTGCCTGAAAGGAGCCATCTCCTCCCTACAGACTTCAGCCCTGCCCCCGGGACTATTCGAAAACCACAGGCTGGAGTCCTCTGAGGATAAACAGACCATCCAAACTATATCTCCTCTGCCCTTCCAAGAGGATGTGAGGATCCCTTTCAGCCAGGCCTCACCACCCTTACCCAGGCAGCCTTGGATGCTCATGACATCTGACACAAATTCTGCAGCCTGGATGCAACTTAGCTGCCCTTGACTGGGTATTTGGGAACCCAAGAGAGCCAAGGGAGAGCTGTTGCAAGGATAGGCATAGGCATCAGGAAGATTTAAGTTCAAGAGCCATGGTATTATTTCCTAGCTTGAGGACCTTGGGAGAAAGCTTCCTGAGCCTCAGTTTACTCACCTGGAGAATCGGGATAACATCTATGCAACCTCATAGCATTGATGTAGGGATTAAATGATGTACGATATTTAGTATGGTATCTAGCATTAAGAGGTAACAATAGTTGGAGACCAAGCTGGGCAACTTAGTGAGACCACTGTCTCTACAAAAAATTTAAAAATTAGCCAGGCATGATGATGGGGACCTGTATTCTCAGCTACTCAGGAGGCTGAGGTAGGAGGATCATTTGAGCCCAGGAGTTTGGGGCTTCAGAGAGCTAGGATCACGCCACTGCACTTCAGCCTGGGCAATGGAGTGACACCTATCTATTAAAATTACACTAATTTTGTTTAAGGGGTTAAAATAGGCTGGGCACAGTGGCTCACACTTTTAATCTCAGCACCCTGGAAAGGCAAGGCAGGTGGATCATTTGAGGTCAGGAGTTGGAGACCAGCCAACATGATGGAATCCTGTATGTACTAAAAATACAAAAATTAGCTGGGGGTAGTGATGCATGCCTGTAATCCCAGATACGTGGGAGGCTGAGGCAGGAGAATTGCTTGAACCTGGGAGGCTGAGGTTGCAGTGAGCCGAGATCATGCCACTGCACTAAAGCCTGGGCAACAGAGCAAGATTCTACCACAAGAAAAGAGGAAAGGAGGTTAAAGTAGAGAGATGAGGAGGAGGAGGAGGAGGATGAAGCACTGTTAGCCAGATTCTGTAGGTTATTGCATCTCTGGGATCAGCCTCTTAGCCATGTTGGTTTATCCATTCCTCTTCTATCTTTTCTGATGCTCATTCCCTTCTCCTTAGGTCAAATTCCTGGCCTCAAACATGCCTCATGACTCTGGTAGCCCCAGGTACATCACAGCCTGTAGTCCTTTGAGCCAACCCTACCCACTGGGCGGAGAGTCTCACAGGTCCACCTGCTGGCTCAAGGCATATGGCCTTTCCTGCATGGAGCTGCCCCGATCCAGGCACTGCACAGACACATTCATATCTCCTCGTATATCCAATGCTGCTTCTCAGGCATCTCCATGGGGAACAGTCAAGGTCAGAACAAACAAACATATAAAATCAATTTTACCTTGGGAACTAGCTTCTTTACAGAGCGTCTGTCTGATAGGCATCTCCTTCGCCCTGGCTGAGCACGAGGGCGGTGCTGTGGGGACGGCTGCTCCCAGGGTCTCTTCAGAGGAGCACACACAAAACACAACCAACCCTGGGAGTGTGTGTGTGTGTGTGTGCGTGCGCGCGCATGCTCGTGCCAGAGGGCAGGGGGCTCCCATTCTCCCTCTCCCTCTTGCTGTCTGCCTCCTGTGTTTTCCCTCATGCCTGCCTCTTGCCTCCTCCCCTCTGGTATTCTGGGTCTGTTTCTCTACTTTTTCTGTCTTCTTGGTTTTTCTCTCTCCCCCAACCCACTGTGTTTCTTGTGTTGCTCTCCTCTCTCCCTGTCTCTCTTTACTTGTTCATTTCTTCCATCCCTTCTCCCCTCTGCTTCCTCTTTCATTCTTCATCTCTCCTCCCTGCTTCTTGCGTCTATTTTTGTTTTTTCCTTCACTCCTTGTTGTCCCACTGTCTCTGCCATTGTCTGTCTCCGTAGGATGGTAGCAGTTTCTCATTAGATAATTATAATTAGGCCTTCTCCTCCCTGGACATGCAGGAACCCCTGCCCTTCCTGGGACTAAGGCTGGGAGCTGCTGAGCTGCTCTATCTGCAGCTGGAAGATCCTGGTTTTGTGTGCAGTTATCCCACGGAATAAGGGAAGGCCTAGGCTTTGGGTGATACCAATAAGGCACTGGTTATGTCTGGGGACTTAGGACAAAGGTGGATCTGAGTATGAATGCTGCTGCTTTCTGATACTGTTTCATGCAAGTCACAATCTGCATAAGCATTCATCTCCCTATCTGTGAAATGAACCTGATAACAATCCCTACCTCAGGTTTTTCTTTCTGTTTTGTTTTTAGAGAAAGGGTCTTGCTCTGTTGCCTAGGCTAGGGCACAGTGGTATGATCATAACTCACTGCAGCCTCAAATTCCTGGGCTCAAGCAATCCTCCCACCTCAGTCTCCCAAGTAGCTGAGATTACAAGCTCTTGAGCTTCAGTTTTCTTACCTGGAGAATGGGGATAACATCTGTGCAACCTCATAGGATTGAGGAGAGGATTAAATGATGTAAAATATTTATTACAGTGTCTAGCAATAAGAGGTCAAAGTAGTTGGAGACAAGGCTGGGCAACATAGTGAGACCCCCATGTCTACAAAAATAATTAAACATTAGCCAGGCATGGTGGTGCACACTTGAAATCCCAGCTAGGCAGGAGGATGAGGCAGGAGGATCCTCTAAGACAGATGATGACATCTGCTGAGACAGACCATGACAGATGACTACACCTGGCTAATTTTTAAATTTCTTGTAGAGACAGGGTCTTGCTACATTGCCCAGACTGGTCTTGAACTCCTAGGCTCAAGTGATCTTCCCACCTTGGCCTCCCAAAATGTTGGGAATACAAGTGTGAACCACTTTTCCTGGCCTGGTTTTCTTTTTTAAAATGATAATTCCATTAAGTCATGCACAAAAAGTTCCCAGAACGATGCCTGGAAAGTAGTAGGCTGGTGTCGAAATGAATCCGCCTGCCTCAGCCTCACAAAGCTCTGAGGTACAGGTGTGAGCCGCCATATCCAGCCTATTTCAACAATTATGAAAGCTGAGAAGTCCCCCAATCTGCCATCTGTAAGCTGGAGACCAAGGAGAGCTGGTGCTATGGTTTGAAGGAGGCCTGGGAGTGGGAGCCAGAGGATCAATGTTGCCGATTTGAGTCAGAGTCCAAAGGCCTGAAAGCCAGAAGCACTCAGGGCAGAAGACTGATGTTCCAGATCAAGATTCCAGGCCAAGAGCAGCCCCAACTTTCCTATACCTTTTTGTTTTATTCAGGTCCTCCATGGATCAGATGACACTTATGCACATTGGGATCTGCTTCGCTCAATCCACTGATTCAAACACTAACTTCTTCTGGAAACACCCTCACAGACACACCTGGAAATAATGTGCAGCCAGCTATCTGGGCACCCCATTGCCCAGTCAAGTTGACACATAAAATTAACCATCACTGCAGCTCACAGCAGGTTTCTTCAACTTCAAAACACATGCAAGTCCCCTGTTGAAATGCAATTCTGAGTGGCAGGTCTGGGGTGCAGCCTGAGACTCTGCATTTTAACAAACAAGGATTCTGTCCCTGTTGCTCATCTGCAGACCACATTCTGGGTGGCCGGGTTTAGAACATGTCTCAGACGACAAGAAAAGGAAGAAGCTGATGATAAGTCTAGGTCCATAGGAATGGTCCAGACCCAAACCAACATCTCTGATGCAATGCTGAGCTTACTTCTGTCATCATGCTGGAAGGACTGCAGTGGATTATCTGTTTGTCTGCCTGCAAGGCCATGAAAGAATCTGTTGCTCCTAAGAATCTACAAGATCACAGTCACGGTCTAACGGTGTTCTTCCTCACTCTGGTGCACTCCTGGAGCCCCTTTCTGCCCAGTCTATCACTGCCACCTGGCCCAGTCTAGAGCTGGGCTGACCCAGACTGATGAATACAGGACTCTAACACTGAGTGAGAAGGTAACCTGAGCCTTTACTCTCACCTCAAATGTGCCTGCCAGGAGTCATACTGAGTTAATGAGTTCTTAGTCCAGACATTAGTTCCTGCCGCTGCCCTCAGATGCAAGGAAACACTGGCTTCTTTCCTGCCTCCTGCCAGCCCTGCAGTGCTGAGTTTACCCAGACAGTGAAAGCAGGAGCTCCGGTTTCCGCGGCTGTGCAGAGAGGCAAGAAGGTCAGTGGTGTCTAGGGAAAGGAGATGATGCCTTCCAGGGACATTAATTTTTCAGTTTGTGTGTTCAGATGTGTGGCAGCTTAAGGCTGACAGGCAGGATTGCAAGTCGCCGTCAGCTTCGTAGCTAAAGGATGGCTCTGAGTTTTAATGTAATTTGGTTCCAAGTGATGCTCCCCAGCCTGAGGCTGCTGAGCCTAGAGTTGGCAGGCAGGCAGGACGTCAGGCAGTGAACGTTAATGTGGCCCTCCAGTGCCAGGGGCATTGCAGACAGGAATCTGCTTAATTAATAATTACCACTTTCTGAGAGGTAATTTGTATCATCCCCAATTTAGAGACCAGAAAACAGAGGTTCAAGTAGGTTCCTGTTGAAGTCGTGCAACTATCCTCATTTATTCAACAAATATGGATGAAAAATTCTGCCTGCAAGTGTTCTAGGCATTGGAGATACAGTGACAACCAAGATAGACGCTACCTCTGCCCTCGTAGTGACATATCTTACTTGGGGAGCTAAAATTGCAATAAGAAAACTAATGAAAGTAAAGTTGAGAAGCAAACATCATGGGGCTGGAAAGGTGTAAAATAGGTGAATATTTGCATTAGACAGAATGTTCCAGAGAGCTTCTCTGAGAAGCTATCGGACAGATGAGTAGAAATGGAGAGAGAGCCTGTCACATAAAGCACTGGGAGCAGGGGTAGTGGAGAACGTTCCCAGCAGTGTGCACAGCAGGTGCACAGGATGTGGGAGGGGAAAGACCTTGAGAAAACTAAGGACATGAATGGGAGTCCTGTGGCTATTTAACTGTGGCCATGGGAATGGCAGGAGTTAGATAGTGGCCAGCCCACAAGGCCTTGTAGACTGTGGTAGACTTTGCATTGTTTTTGACATAAAACTTGGTAAAATGTGGGATTTCACCCAAGGTTTTCAGATTTCAAGGCCTTGGCCTTGCTTTTCCCCATTACAGCAATGGTTTCCAAAGATATCTTTTTTTGTGGGTGGGGGGTGATGGAGTCTCGCTCTGTTGCCCAGGCTGGAGTGCAATGGTGAGATCTCGGTTTACTGTAACCTCTGCCTCCCAGGTTTAAGGGATTCTCCTGCTTCACCCTCCTGAGTAGCTAGAATTACAGGTGCACGCCACCCCACCCCAGCTAATTTTTGTATTTTTAGTAGAGACAGGGTTTCATCATGTTAGCCAGGCTGGTCTTGAGCTCCTGACCTCATGATCCATTGCCTCAGACATCATAGATTACATTCAGTCAGCAGATTTGTTTATTTACTCACTTGCCTTTTTATGAATTCATTTGACAGGTGATTATGAAGCACTCAGTATGTGCCAGGCGCTGTGTTAGGTTTAAGGGACAGGAGAGGGATTCAGTCCTTGACTTCCTGGGTATTACATTCTGATGGAGGAATTCTGCATGGAACAAGGAATCATAGGTGAGGGTCAGGTCAGCATTTAGAAAGTTAAAATCAAGAAGTGGGACTCTAGCCTGGTAATTATTCATGCCTGTAATCCTAGCACTTTGGGAGACAAAGGCAGGAGGATTGCTTGAGCCTAGGAGTTCAAAACCACCCTGGGCAATATGGCAAAACCCTGCCTCTACTAAAAATACAAAAATTAACCAAGTGTGGTGGTGCATGCCTGTTGTCCCATCTACTTGGGAGGCTGAGGTGGGAGGATCATTTGAGCCCAGGAGGGTTGAGGCTGCAGTGAGCTGTGTTTGCACACTGCTTTCTGGCCAGGTGACGGAGTGAGATCTTGTTTCAAAAAAAAAAAAAAAAAAAAAAGATGAGATTTTAATGGATACCTGTCACCTGTTCAGAGTTTATTTCATCTCCCTCTTTTTTAGCAACACCCCAAATTTCCCAGCCTTGTGATTTTAAGTGTGTTGATTGATCTTCCTTTTCAACCCCACAGTTAAGCTCTTCTTGGCTATAACTATAGTGATTTGTTTGGAGATTAGCACATTATGCAACTCTGGGCAATAGGGACCAACCAGCTTTACTTTTAGGATATTTGAAATACTGAGAAAGTGGAACTTGTCTATTTTGCTGGACTTGCACCTGGAAGAATTTAGGCAAGGAAGCTGTCAACTGTCATCTTACAACCCAAAGGGAAAGCCTGCTGTAAATGGAATAGATAGATGGGAAGCAAACCTGGGAAATAGAGGGAAAGAGCTATGTCTCAGTTATATTGCCTACCTGCTAGATCAAACTTTACCTGAAGCTGACCAAACTACTAGGCTTTTTAAATAATGTAATGTAAAAATTTATATTCTTTATTGCTTAGTGAATTAGAGTTCTGTTATTTGCAGCCAAATTATCCCAAAGTATATGCTAGCCTTATTTGGAGAGTAAGGGCAGGCCTTCTTGAGGAAGCTACCTTGAAGGTGAAGCATAGAAAGTAGGAAAAAATTTACACAAATGGAGAGATCAGAAAAAAAAAGTGTTTTCACCATCCTGACCAACATGGTGAAACCACGTCTCTACTAAAAATACAAAAAGTTAGCCAGGCATGGTAGTGGGCACCTGTAACCCCAGATACTTGGAAGACTGAGGCAGTAGAATCACCCGAATCCAGGAGGAGGAGGTTAAAGTGAGCTGAGATAGTGCCACTGCACTCCAACGTGGGCAACAAAGTGAGACCCATCTCAAAAAAAAAAAAGTGTTTTAAACAAAAGAAAAGGCAAGTTTAGCCTTGAGCTGCACAATGTGATGGGGAACCACTTTGTACCTTCCCCCCCTCCCCAGAATCCTACATTTTGCTAAAATGAGATCTAAAAGCTACATGCCAGTAAACCTATATGGCATAATGAAATGCTAGGAAGTACGCCATGGGTCTGTCTCTGTAAGTTTGCTCAAAGTTTAAATTAGGTATCTAAAACATTGGGCACATAGTAGGTGTTCAATAAAAAGGCAGAAATATTTTTTCCATGTATTATATTTATATATTTATAACAATAACTACCTATGTTTATGTAGTTATCGTTACATATAACTATGTACAAATATAGGTAGTTATTGATATATATATATATGTGTGTGTATATATATATATATATATATATATATATAGTTATATATAACAAATGTTATTCACCAGAGGCTTTTAAAGAGTGGAGACTTTTGAAATCACAAATCAAGGGCATGTGAATCTATGTGGGCCATTGGTTGCTAAGGGATCAGAGAGCAAGAGAAGTGGAGGTGTGTGGCAATAAGTGTTCCAGGCGGCATCTGCTGTATTTCAGAATCTTGAGCTCCCTGATGGAAGGGTGGGCTGGGTGCTTGAATGGAGGCGAGGAAGTGGACAGGAGGAAGTTGGGAGCGGGGCTCTCAGAGAGTAAGATGTGGAGATGCAGACAGCACATGGTACTTGTCAGCCACTGTGGACTGAGCCCCAAGAAGATGAGGGGCATGACTGAGAACAGGAGTCTCTTTGAGATGTAGAGGTCCTAGGATTGAGAGCAATCCTGGTGAGGGAGAAGACCATGCTCCCTCATTTCTGCTCAGAACAGGGGTTCTCAACAGGGGGCGATTCTGCCCTCCTGGGGAAATATTTGGCAATGTGGGGAGATATTTGGTTGTCGCAACTGGGTGGCAGGTGTTGTTACTGGCATCTAATGGGTAGAGGCCCGGGAAGCTGCTAAGCATCCTGGAACTCAAAGGGCAGCTTGCTGTAACAGGACATAACCCAGCCCCAGAGGCTAACAGTGTGTCTGAGAAACCCTAAGGCAGGATATCATAGGAAAGGGCTGAAGTGAGCAGCCGCTCTCATAACTCAATGGTTTTCAATTTTGGGGGTGCTTTGATAGTGGGTCCCCTAGGCAAGGATCCTAGGCAAGGGGATCCTAAGCAAGGATCCCTCCTCAGATGGTGTGAAAGCAGCAGCCATCAAGAAGCCATGCAGATGTCAAGAGCATGGGCATCCTTTTTTACAAGTGAATGGGATACGTTGACTTCTTGAAGCTAGAATTAGTCTGATGTTGCTGGTGGCCCCAAGACAGAGTGCCACCTGCATAATTTGCCTAATTATTTTAATTCTCCCAATTCCATCAGGTAAGAGAGGTTGCTGGCCAGGTGCAGTGGCTCATGCCTGTAATCCCAGCACTTTGGAAGGCTGAGGCAAAAGAGCTGCTTGAAGCCAGGAGTTCAAGGTCAGCCTGGGCAACACAGTGAGACCTCCATCTCCACAAAAAAATTATAAAAAATTAGTCAGGCATGGTGGCATGCACCTGTCTCCCAAGCTACTTGGGACGCTGAGGTTGGAGGATCACTTCAACCCAGAAATTCAAAGCTGCAGTGAGCTATGATTACCCCACTGGACTCCAGCCTAGGTGACAGAATAAGACTCTTGGGGGAAAAAAAAGTGGATTGCATCGAATGAGTGAAACCCACATATCCCAAATCCTCATACCTTGTCTTCTTTTGACAACAGGCTTATTCATTTTAAAAAAATAACAAATGATGTCCTGGGCTCCATCCGTGTTCTACTCCCCTGCGTCTTCTCTACCTTCAGGCAAGACCACGTGATATAGATAAAGAATCTGAGCCCCTTTTGTTATACTTCTGAGGTGTTCTGCATTGAGCACGAGATTGAAATGGATTTTAGAGGAAGAAAAAAACATTCTAGAAAGCGCTGAAATGAAGAAGAAATTGACATTCACCTTGAGTTAGGTCCTTAAAACTTCGAGTTACAAGGGTTTAGAAGTGGGATTAGGAAAAAATAAACCTCACTTTTGTTTTGCCTTCAGGGTAGGAGACGTGAGCATCAGGCAGGCTGAATCCTTGGCTGGATCCTTTGGCAAGAGAGAGACTTTGGTGGTGGTCAGAGCACTACTCCCAAGGCAAGGCGGTTGCAGGGGTTGAACCTGGAGAGAAATGTCAGGGGCCAGCAGTGGTTGCGGTGGTGGGTGCTCAGCTTGGGGACAGCCAACCAGGAAGTGGCACCCCTAAGTGGGGAGTCCAGGAGTTGAGCAATCAGGCTTCCTTGGGAGAGCACTGGGCTGTCAGGAAACCCTTTCTGGTTGTTTGGTTATCCAACATGGGGTCATACTCTGACTCCACCACCAAGTGGAGGGTATTGTCAGAGGCGTTTGAACCAGAGCAATTCCATCTTGAATAGGGGCTGGGTAGAAGGAGGCTGAGGCTTCCTGGGCTGCATTCCCAGATGCTTAAGGCATTCTAAGTCACAGGATGAGATAGGAGGTTGGCACAAGATACAGGTCATGAAGACCTTGCTGATAAAACAGTTTGCAGTAAAGAAGCCGGCTAGAATCCACCAAAACCAAGATGGCAATGAGAGTGACCTCTGGTCATCCTCACTGCTGCACTCCCGCCAGAGCCATGATAGTTTACAAATGCCATGGCAACATCAGGAAGTTACCCAATATGGTCTAAAAGGGGGAGGCATAAAAATTTCACCCCTTTTTTTTAGCATCTAATCAAGAAATAACCATAACAATGGGCAACCAGCAGCCCTTGGGGCTGCTCTGTCAGTGGAGTACCCATACTTTTAATTCTCTTCTTTCTTAATAAACCTGCTTTCACTTTCCTCTGTGGACTCACACTGAATTCTTTTTTGTGTGAGATCCAAGAACCCTCTCTTGGGCTCTGGCTTGGGCTCCCTTTCCAGTAGCAGTATAATCTTGGGAAAGAGATGAATCTTTTGGAGTCTCAGTATATCAATCTGTAAAATGAAATCATGATACTGTTTTCACAGCACTGTAGTGAGGCATTCAGTAACATGATACAGGAGCTCAATGAGTGTTAGAGTCTTTCTTTTTTCTCTCTCGTTCCTTCCTTCCTTTCATTTCCTTTATTTTTAGCTCTATCCAGCAAAGATATTGAAATCAGCTGTTAATTAATTATACAATGACAGAGTCAAGTTCCTGGATTCAGGGGTTGGGCACTTGGGGCAGGCAATGAAGCCCCAGGCAGAAAACGGAGGGAGACTTTCATCTGAGCTGCAGCAACTTGGAATGTTGGGGCAGTCTGCCTGGTTTTCACACACAACACTTCTTGCTCTAAATGTGTGGATGTTTTCCACACCAACAACTAGTCCTTCAACTCTCTGGATACCAAGTGAGTGTCCTACAATTCAATTGAATTCTGACATTACCTACCCAGAGTTAGCACAGACTCTATAGGCTAAGGGCTCAGTCGCACAAGACTGCCTCCACTTCAGACGCCAGTGTCAAGTCCTCGGAGCCACCTGTGTTTCTGACCCACGTGCTATAAATTGGAGGTTCCCATGACCCCTTCTGAATGTTTGATAATTTGCTAGAACAGCTCACAGAACTCAAGAAGATGTTTTGCCTATAATTACTGGTTTATCATACAGGGTGCGACACGGATGAGTCAGATAGGAGAAATGCACAGGGCAAGGTATGGGAGAAAGGGGTGTGTGATGTTTCCATGCCCTTTCCCCACACATCACCCTTCACCCACATAGAACCTCAATGTGTCCAGGCACTTGAAAGTTCTCCAAACCCTGTCATTTAGGGATTTTAATGGCTGCTGTATTATGTAGGCGTGGCTGATTAAACAATTGGCCATTGGTGATTGGATTCAATCTCCAGCTCCTCTCTGTACCCAGGACATGGAGGGGTGAGCTGAAAGTTGCTTCTTTAGCATAAACTCAGCTATCATGGTTGAAATGGGCCTATAATAAATAATGAAAGATGCTCCTCTCACCCTGTCATTTAGGAAGTTCCAAAGGTTTTCAGAGTTTTGTGCCAGAAACCGGGGGCAAAGAGTATTATCACAGCCATGGAAGCTAGCTGCAACACGGAGAGGGAAAACTTGGCAAAAGCTTTGTCCCATGGCCTAGACCAACCCAGTAGGTACAAAGATCATGCCCAGGTGTTACAGGAAAGGGGGCCAAATCCAGACCCCCAAGAGAGGGTTCTTGGATCTCACACAAGAAAGAACTCAAGGCGAGTTCATTAAGTGAAAGCAAGTTTATTAAGAAAGTAAAAAAGTAAAAGAATGGCTATTCCCCAGGCAGAGCATTTTCAAGAGCTGCTGGCTGCCCATTTCTATGGTTATTTCTTGATTATATGCTAAACAATAGGTTGATTATTTATGAATTTTCAGAGAAAGGGGTGGACAATTCTTGGAACTAAAGGCTCTTAGCATTTTTTAGACCACACAGGGTAATTTCTTGATGTTGCCATGGCATCTGTAAACTGTCCATGGCACTGGTGGGAGTCTCATTTAGCATGCTAATATGTTGTCACTAGCATACAATGAGCTGTGACGACCAGAGGTCACTCTTGTCACCATCTTGCTTTTGGTGGGTTTTGGCTTGCTTCTTTACTGCAACCTGTTTTATCAGTAAGGTCTTTATGATCTGTATCCTGTGCCAACCATCTATCTCATTCTGTGACTAAGAATGCCTTAACCTCCTGGGAATCCAGCCCAGTAAGTCTCAGCCTCATTTTACCCAGCCCCTCTTCAAGATGGAGTCATTCTAGTTCTAACACCTCTGACACAGGGACTGCAAGAGGATGCAGAACTCCACTGGGTGTCCTGGCTCCTGGATTTGACTGACAGCTAAGGAACCTGGACTAGGGTGTAGGGTGGGGTTGTTACTGATGGGTCCTGCAGTACAGGTGGTTCAACACTTTCTCTGAGAATGTGACTTCTTTCACACCCCGATGGGTGCCAATCTAATAAAAAATGTCTCAGGTGCTGGGATTATCTGGGGAGACTGTGAGTGGAGCATCAGCAAGCAGCAGATAATCCATCTCAAACTCAGCTGACACCAGCGTAGGGGTCAAATGGGCATGAGACTAAGGCTCCGAGTGGAAAGACAGGCACAGCAGGTGCCAGCCAAGCCACTACACAAGGGCACCAGGACTGGTCTCTTTCTCCATCCTTCTTCTGCTCTCCTCTGTGCTGGCTTCATTCTCAGGATGACTTTCACTTTATGGTTGCCAAGGTTTTATGCTTCTGGCTCTGGAGGTCTTGCAAACAGAGAGGGCTTATTCCTTGTAGACTCACTAAAGTCTTGGAGAGGATTGCATGGGTTCAGCTGCTATCCTGGCCCCTGACCCAATCTCCAGGCTGTCTTCTCCACTTTACCTTCCCAACTCCCCTTGGCACATGCAAATCAACCTATACAAATAGACCCTAGGCAGCTTCTGGCCCCACCAACCCATTATTTATCCATCAGCAAGTCTGAATCTTTGTTTAGGCTGAGCTACAGGAGCAGGTAAGCACACGTGGACTTGCATGCAGGCATATGCATGCACACACACAGTTGCACATGTGTACAAGCGTGCACATATCCAGAAGCAGGCATAGCTCTCTCAGTCAATCATGTGTAAAATGTCAGCCTGGCCTTCCTGTGAGTGTTTAGAAACAGTCTGAAGAACCCTTGATGAGAGAAGTTGCAGGTTTTGTTTCCTGTAAAAGCTTCTGTCGATAAGCGTGGCATGTTATTTTTTTTTTCCTCGAGACAATGAGAATCTTCTTTCTGCAGACAGAGGAAAACAAACACATGCCCATTTATTAGGTATGTAAAGGAACATAATTGCAGGCATATTGTGTTTGGGGAATCAGCCTGGCTTTGCCACATGGCCATATGAAGCGGTTTGAAAACCCTGGTTTGTGCTAGACTCTTTGGCCCAATCTCCCTTTTGTTTGGAGAGAGAAGGATGTGCCTCTTTTCCTATCCAATACTGAGATGCAGCCCCCAACCACTGCAAACTACAAAACACACTGTTTTTCAAATTCCTTGTTCTAAATATATACTGGCTTTAGCCTTTGATTCAATAGTAACTACCAACTACCAGCACCAAGTGTTGGGCTTTATTCTAAGCATTGTACATCATAAATTAGCTGATTTAATTCTCTACCGACCTTATAAGGTAGATTTTATTATTACAAATCTATTTTGTAGCTGAAGAAATTGAGGCACAGAAGATTAAGCTACTTTGCCAACAGAAGCAGCAAAGATGGAATTTCAACCCAGGCCACCTGGCTGTAGCTTTGGGGCTCTTAAATGCCCTGCCATAATGCCCTGCATAGTGCAGTGGGGATCTCCTTCCAATATCTATGGGTCTAGAGATGGCTTTTCCCTAGCATGACATCCTTCCCAGTATCTCTAGGTAGACGCGGTGAGACAGAAAATGTCAGCTGAACCTGGCAGCCTCAAGCAGTGAGTGATTTTCTTCCTCCTGTGCCTCTTCTCACTTTCGTCTTTACTCAGAACAGTTCCAGAGAAATCCTTGAGCTTATGCAACCACTTCTTGGAAAGTCCGATGGTCCCATTTTCCAGTTTTCTAATACAGGCGTTTTCACATCACCACCAGATGCTGAGCTGTTAGTGTGTATTATTGCTTTGGGAGGCTTTGCCTGTTAAGCAATTGCTTGAAGTGTCCTTTCTCTTTCCTGTGAAATTTTTCATCATCATTTGGATGGAGCCCTGACTAGCACATTTCAGGGCCTCTGTTTCACTTACTTGGGCATCTTGGTTTCTCCGCAGACCCCAGCTGCCCCCTGTGCAGGTTCTGGGAACCCAGACAGACCCTCCCTCAGAGATTCCAATTCACAGAAGCCAGGAGCAAGGTGGAAGGACCCTTAAGAGTCTCCCAATGTAGGCTTTTATTCTTCTGTCCAGCAGCATTTTTAGTAGTTGAATCTTTTCTCCCAACCAAATTTTACATAACATAGATGAAAGTCAGGCCCTTCTGCTTGCAGGGATGCCATGGAACTAAAAGTGCCGTCCTGCTGAGCGCCAAGTCCCATTCCGTGTTAGTCTGTTCTCACACTGCTAATAAAGGCATACCTGAGACTGGGCAATTTATAAAGGAAAGAGGTGTAATGGACTCACAGTTCTACATGACTGAGGAGGACTCAAAATCATGGTGGAAGGCAAAGGAGGAGCTGAAGCATGTCTTACATGGTGACAGGCAAGAGAGCGTGTGCAGGGAAACTGCCCTTTATAAAGTCGTCAGATCTTGTGAGATTTATTCACTATCATGAGAACAGCATGGTAAAGACCCATCCCCATAACACAATTACCTCCCACTGGGTCCCTCCCATGACACGTGGGGATTATGGGGGCTACAATTCAAGATGAGATTTGGGTGGGGACACAGCTAAACCCTATTGCACCCTTACCCTCCACTCTCCAAATCCCTAACCTATCCAGCTCTCCAGGAGGCCCTTTGCAGCATCTCTTGGATCTCTGCATTGCACCATTTAAAACCACAACACTGGAGGTTCTAGGTTTCCTGCTTCTCCATGGCCCCAGCAGCATGCAGTTTCCCAGAGTAGGGCATCCTGTCCAACTAAGTAGCCTCTCCTCACCTGACTCTCAATCTCTAGTCTTGCCCAATTCTCATCTGCTTGTCACATAAAGCCATAAGGATCCTTCCAAATTACAAATCAGGCTGTGTCACATGCCTATTTAAAATCCTCCTTCTGGGCTGGGCACAGTGACTCACGTCTATAATCCCAGCACTTTGGGAGGCTCAGGCAGACAGGTCGCCTGAGATCAGAAGTTCGCAACCAGCCTGGCCAACATGGCGAAACCCTGTCTTTACTAAAAATACAAAAATTAGGTGTGGTGATGGGCACCTGTAATCCCAGCTACTTAGGAGTCTGAGACAGGAGAACCACTTGAACCCTGGAGGTGGTGGTTACAGTGAGCTGAGATTGTGTGATTGCACTTTAGCCTGGGTGACAGAGCAAGCCTCTGTCTCAAACATAAATAAATAAATAAATTACCCTCCTTCCCATAGTGAGAGGGTGTGGGAGAGGTGAGGATGGTTAATAGGTACAAAAAACACAGAAAGGATGAATGAAACCTAGTATGTGATAGCATAACAGGGTGACAATGGTCAACAATAACATAATTGTACATTTGAAAATAACTAAAAGAGATTAATTAAATTGTTTATAACATAAAGGATAAACTTTCGAGGGGATGAATACTCCATTTTCCATGTTGTGATTATTACACATTGCATGCCTGTATCCAAATACTTCATGTACCTCATAAATATGTACACCTATTATGTACCTTAAAAAATTAAAACATTTGAGAGAGATCCAAGATGGCCACCTAGCAGCAGCTCAGGATTGTAGCTCCCAGTGAAAGCACAGAGAGCGAGTGGATGCCGCAATTGCAGATGAATTTTTGATGCCCACAGACTGGGAGATTCCCGGCAAAGGAGCCACACGGGTCGCCAGCGCGACTCTTTTGGCCAGCACGGCGCTTCTTGGTGCAGAGTGTACGGGACTGGGTGCCCTTTTAGTCAGGCTTGGCTGGTCCCATTCCCACAAGGAGAACAGCAATTGGAAGTGCTGAGGACTGAGAGCAAGCACAGCTGAACCCGGGAAGGCCCAGCTCTGTGGGGAAGGGGCACCCCCCGAAGGAAAACTAAGAAACAGAAAAATCTTCATAACCAACAAGCCAGACGTCCACTCAGAGACCCAATCTGAAAGTCGGCAAATACAAAAATGGGAAGAAACCAGTGCAAAAAGGCTGAGAACACCCGAAATCAGAATGCCTCTCCTCCTACAGGGGATCGCAGCTCCTCATCAGCAAGAGAACAAGGCCTGACAGAGGATGAGTGTGATGAACTCACAGAATCAGGCTTCAGAAA